>CABHPP010143125.1:0-27523 GCA_902168425.1 Peromyscus attwateri
TGTGAGAGAGCAGAGTTTATGGAGGGGAAGGGAGAGATGAAGGGTCTCATGAAATGGAACCTTGAAGGCTAACATCAAGTTATGGATGGAGCTACTTTCTCATGAAACACGGAGGGAGAATTGTTTGTAGCGTCTAGTGATGACCGGCATTTGATGACTTGCAGTTACATCCCCCATGTTTCTGCTCTGGTCACTTTACTCCTCTCTGTGGTCAAGTGTCCCTCGGCCCCCCTCTTAGAGGGGCACTTAAGTTTGCATCCAGGGCCTACCCACTTCATCTAGGATAATCTCCTCTCAAAACCTTTCACTCAATTCAGTCTTCCACTTGCCTTCTCTGTGTAAGGCACCACTTAGAAGTTCTGGGGGTCAGAACATTATTTTACAGGGGTAGCCAGAACCTGTCAAGTTTAGCACCATAACTGTGACTGTGTCCACACAGTAAATTCCGTGAGTGGGTATGGAGGGTGAATGGTGGGGACCTAGCTTGTTGACCTTGTTAATGTGAAGCCTTAGTCCTTAGGTTATTTAGGTAGAGAAGACTTACAGAGCTATAGTCACCCATGCTTGTCATTTCTATAGTTATGTTAGTTAGGTTCCCCAGATTTACAGAAATATATGTCAAGTGGATAGGTAATCTTCAAATACTTCGTAGACCTAGAGAATATGGCATTTAAATGGTTTGATAACTTAGAATTCTGTTGATATGAGACAAGATGCCTGTTCTTTTGAATCCATCCCTTTTGTGCTGTCCCTTTAAGAACATTCCCAGCTCTCCTGGGAGTGAGATTGGTAGGAGGGGGCTGCCCCAGATTGAAATCCCCATTACAGGAATCATTTCAAGTCCCCTCTAGGAAGCTCGGGGCTAATGAGATAATTCCTATTAGAGGAAGGAAATGAAGGTGGCCCGACATCCTTTCTGTCTCTAATTTATATGATTCACTGAACCCTCCCCTCCTCCCTCCTGGGCCTCCTCCCTCCTTCGGTCGCTCCTTGGGCCGCCCCTTTGAATTCTGGTTCCACTGTCCACCCACTTCTGCCAGCCAGGGCTCCGGTTGCCAGCAAGTCCTAACACGCCAGGCAACCTGGGAAGTTCGCTTTCCAGAGGAGGCATCTGGGCTCTGGGTTTGGCAGCCTTGCCAAGTCATGTCTCTTCAACCCTCCCCTCCTTCTCCCTTGTGCCTCAGCCAACTTGCCCACCCCAGCCCTGCCCCACAGGGACCAAAGACATGAGGAAAGCTGTCAGGAGAAGCCAGATAATCCCTGGAGGATGGAGAAGACAGAGCTCTGGCTATTGTGTTTGTCTTCCCCTTTCTGTGCCTGGACTTTAAGGGGAGGAGAGGGGAGAGGAGGAGAGGGGAGGGGAGTGAAGGGGAGGGGAGGGGAGAGGAGAGGAGGGGAGGGTCAAGGGAGAGGTTCTTTTCTTCCTGTTTTGTAAGGCTGCCTACACTTTCCATTAAAGTTCTCTGCAAGCATGAAGACCCAGTTTGATCTTTCCTTGGAGAATTGTGATGTCACCCAAGCTTCGTGGGGTTTGAAGCTCAGATTTTGCCCTGGACGCACATCTGGAGGCTGGAGAGATGGACGGAGCCAGATGGGGAGCTCCATCTCATCTGCCGTGGCACTGTAGACTACCGCCCATCATTCTGTTTATTTGGTGCTCTCCTCTTTGGCTCAGGCACACCGGGGACAAGGGTAACCACCCATCTGTCCCCTTCCCAATAGGGGCTCAAGCACCCAGAAGTGTGGCTGTTACTTGCCCCTGGCTCATTCTCTTTCCTGTCGTCTTGATCCCCAGGGAAGCCATATGGTGGAGTCTTCCGAGTCAAGGCTAAGAGCCAGCGTGGCTCCTGCCCTGGGGACAGTCCAGCAGCCCTGATGTGCAGTGTGGGTGGCCTATTCTGTGAACTTGTGCCTGGCCTTGCCTCTAAGAGCCCAGCTGCAGTCTAGAGGAGCAGTGGCCCCATCATGAACAAAGAGTGCATAGGTCCAACTCCCCTTGTCATCGGGGCACAGGTGCCACCAGGCCATGTGGGGCTGCGACTGGACAGAGCAGCAGAGCCTTGTGAGTACCATTTCCATTAGGGTTGGCCCACCCTAATTTTGAAGGCTGCTGTGTTCTGATGGGAGAGGGGGAGTTGGAGATAGAAGAAAGGTACAAGGGAACGATGCAAGAGCTGGGTATCCAGCAAGGGTGTAACTCTGAGGCTGGAGTGCCTGCTTAGCATGCCCGAGCCCTGGGTCTGATACCCAGCATGCCAAAAGAAAACAAAACAAAACAAAACAAAAAACCCAAAACCCTGTGCATTTCAGTGCTCGATAATAACAAAGTTCAAGTTCAGTGTTGACGTTAGCCTTAGCTGGCTTAGAATAATGCTTTTTATCAATAACTGAGCTTTGTCATTTACAGTGGGGAACCTTAAGTTCCGTCCCTGCTCAGGACTCCTAGTTTTATCACCTCCTCCATGTCCATGGGTCCCAGTTCTCCCATGTTTTGAGAGTGGCCAAGAGCACGTGGAAGCAGGGCCATGAGGAGTGGTCTGAATGCTAACAGCAAGTTTAACAATTAATGACAAGGAATACAATAAAAGCAATGAAGAACAAACCTGGATTTCTTTATGTACCTCTCAGGCATGGTCTTTAAGAGAAAGAACTGTGGAAGGGGCTCCATATCCTTTCTCAGAAATGTACTGAGTTCGTTTTGAAATAGAGTACATGAAGTATATAGAATACATGAAGTGAAATAGAATACATGAAGAATAAGGAGGGAGTGAAAGGGGTCTCAAGTCCTTCCTTAGTGGCTGCTCCTGTTCTCTTTGGTTTAAGGACGAGTCCAAGAGAAACTAACCTAGGTTGTCCAGGATCCTGTACCCTGTTAGTGACTGCTCCTGGACTTGAATCCTGATCTGATTGATTAAGCTCAGGTGTCTCCAGTGAGATAGTCTAAATCTGGAGGGTTTTCCCATTGGAAGGAAAGAATGACCTTACTCTGAGTCCTTTCCATACTTGTAGGATAGCCGCTTCATGTTGCTGGTAATCTAGTTTGTTCATTCACATATCTGTCTGTGCATCATCCACTCATCCACCCACCTATCCACCCACCTGCCCATCATGTATGTATCCACTCATTCATCCAGTCATCATCCACCTATCATCTATCTACTCACCCATCTTCTACCCATCCACCCATATAAACATCCATCATCATCTAACCATCCATGATCATCCATCCACTCAACTACCATCATCTACTCACCCTTCCACCAATTACCTACCTATCCACCCATATATTCATTTACCCATCTGTCCATCTACGCATCTACCCATCATCTACCCAGTTACCCAGTCACTCATTTATCTATCATCTACCTAGCCATCCATCCATCCATCCATCCATCCATCCATCCATCCATCCATTCATCCATTCATCATCCACCTATCATCCACCCAGATGTCCATCTATCCATTGATCCATCCACCCATTCATATGCCTTTTCACTGCAGACAATAATCTTGGCATTCTCAAGAGAAAGATGACATGGCTGCCCCACTAGTCTACAGATAGCGGCTGACAGCTGTCATACTTGAATTAATAAAGAACACAGTGATCCAATTCCAATAAGAGACATAGTAGAGGAAGAGACTCAGGGAGTCTGGGTGTGGGATACTTATTATCTCCAAAGTCCATCTTTAGGAACAGTCCACTGAGGGATCAACAAGGGACCTAGGTTGTGGGTTCGGAAGGGTCTTTGATCTACCTACAAGTTAATGCTTTGCAGCGGTGAACTGCAAAGCAGCCCCACCCGGCCCTGAGATAACAGGCTAGTGCAATCACAAACCAGCCGCCTCTGATAATGCAGGGTTTTATTGAGGTCTGGTTTCTTGCCCAATGGGAACACATCCGGCAGGCATCAAAGGGAGCAGGCGTCACCTTGTGCAAAGAATCCTGGGCCCTCAGGTGTGTGCGTGTCAGGAAGGGTACATGTGTGGCTGTGTGTGCACAAGCCAGCCCGTTGGCAATTATCATTCTGTAGGTCAGAGGCCACCAGCCCCAGAGGGGCTTTGACAAGCAACCAATTCCATTTCCTCTTCTGGCTGGCCCTGCTCCTGAGATTTCCTTTCAGATGTTCAGGTCACATCTTGAAAATGAGGGTTACTCTTGTGTTATTTTGCCCCTGCCCCTTTGTACCAAATACCCTTGATAGGACTGTGATGGAGAAGTGAGGTGGGTGCTCAGTTAAGATGAAGCCAACTTCATTTCACTGTTTGCGCATCTGTGAGATGTGCTTCTCTGCAGGCTTTGGAAGGCTTTGGCATGACCTCAAAGATACATGTCTCATCCATGATAATGGAAGAAACTGGTTGGGATGGTGAGTGGCAGACTGTGTACCTCTGTGGTGGAAGAGTTAAGGGGTGAACTGGCTGTGCTGTGGCCCTGGTGGAGGGTTCACCTCCTGCTCCCCCAGGCAGAGCCTGGTGGCCTGCTGGTTTTTCAGGATGCTGTGTGTTATGAATCGGTCTCTGGAGGCTAGCACAGAGAAACACCACAATACAAACAGAACATCTGGAAGCTTTCTCAGGTTTATTTTTAACATGTTTGTTGGAGTCAGGACATTTGCACAGACTGGAGGGATTCTAGGGATCTGAGTCAAATGGGAGAGGTATTCTGGTTAGAATAAGGAGAGGAAGTAGGGGCATGGAGAGACAGTGTTGGGGAGCAACAAAGTCCTTGACTCTGAGAGTTCCCTGTTGCACACAGTGACCTGTTAGAAGTTCCTGGGAACAGCAGGGCCTGGGCTGGGCTTGGGCTGGGCTTGGGCTGGGACCCGGATTCCTAGCCTCTGCTTCTGCTGAACCAGAGCAGTTGTGTTCCTTTATCTTTATCCCAGGCAGCTGTGAGAGAGCTAGCGGCATGGTAGACGGTAGGACCCCTGGGAAAGGACGGAGTGGGTAGGCAGAGGCAATTCCTCTGCACCGCGGTCTCCCAGAGAAACACTGGCTTTCTCTGTGCACTTTATAGGCTTACACCTGGCCCCTCATCTTTTCACTTGGACTACCAAGTGGAGCTGAAATAAATAGGTGAGCAACAGGGAAGTCATTCATTCCAGTCCTGCCCTGATGTGGTGCACCTAAAACCACAAACATCTGGTAGCTGCTGCTTCGTTGTTGTTGTTGTTGTTGTTGTTATTATTTTGAGACAGAGTCTCACTATGTAGAGCTGACTGGCCTGGAACTCACTGTATAGACCAGGCTAGTCTCAAACTCAGAGATACTCCTGCCTCTGCCTCCTGAGTGCGGGGATTAAAGATACACTCGACCACACCCAGCTCCTGCACATGCCTCTCTTCTTCCTCTTCCTACTATTCTCCCTGCTCCTTCGGCTCCTCCTTTTCCTCCTCCTCTCCTCCCTTTCTTTCATCTCTTCATCTCTTCTTCCTCCTCCCTCCTCCACATCCCCCTTTTCTTCTTCTTCTTTTTTTTTTTGCAAGCTTTATTTTTCAAAACACAAACAGAATATCACACAACAACTGTGAAAAAACAAGTCCTTGGGCTAACAAGTCCACATCCCCCTTTTCTTGGACATCTTAGCCTTCAGGATTTGAGCCAAGAGAAATCAAGAGAAGGCTGGCCTTCCAAGTTAGCGTGTCTGTTGACAGCATCCTTGCTCAGGTCCTATTTGTACGCCATTTCTAGGAGACACGTTCTCACAGCAGACCTCCGGGTCCTCTGGCTCCGGCAATCTTTTCACCACCCCTTCCAGGGTGTTTCCTGGGCCTTTGCTGCAGGAGTTATGTGAGATGTGTGTGTGCTTGGGGCTGGGCTCCTCACAGTGCATTGACCTCTGAACTGTGCCCAGTGGTAGTTTTCGGTAATGGTCTCCACTTGCTGTAAAGAGGAGGTTCTTTGATGAGGGGTGAGGACTATACTTCTCTATGGATATAAGGGAAAATCTCAGAGTCCCACACCTAGGCACAGGCAGCTAATGGCGCCTGAGACAGGGAGAATTAGCCTCTCCCAGGGACAAGCCCCCGAAATGGTTATCCAATACAAAGTGGTCAGCCCTGAAATTGTATACACACAAACAACAAAAATGACAGTGGACTGGCTACTCTCCTCTCTCTCTCTCTCTCTGTCTCTCTCTCTCTCTCTCTCTCTCTCTGTCTCTCTCTCTCTCTGTCTCTCTCTCTCTGTCTCTCTTTCTCTGTGTGTGTCTCTTCCTTTGTGTGTATGTGTGTGTGTGTGTGTGTAACAATAATTGAAAAAAAGGAAGGTGGGGTGGAGAGCACGGGAAGGGTTGGAGGGAGGAAAGGAGGGAAATTATGTAATTACATTTTAATTTAAATCTATTAAATAAAAAAAGTGGGCTCAGCATTCCGTCGAGGCAGATTGGGAATGAAGTAATGAGTGACGTAGATGTCTCTGCGGGAGAGAACGGACACCTCTGGACTTCACCTTTCCTCCCAAGGGCTCAGAACATCGGCATAGTCAGCCCTTTTACTTGATTCTTCCTCCTCCGTCCCAGTCAGGCATAGACCCACCCATGGTCTAGCTCCTCGTCAGGGAACATTAAAATATGCAGACTCTGCCTGCTTGGGTCACGTCCTGGGTTCAAGGCTAGCCACTGGGAAGGAAGTCTCATCTCCTTCTGAGCAAACCCCACCGCCCTGATGCTATCTTTAGTCAATCCCTTCGTTCTGTGGGGCAAGTTCACCTGTGTTGCTCTTACTGGACTCTGTGTGTTACGGAGGAAGCTGGGGCTTTACATAATTATTCACGTGAGAGACTGAAAGGTGTCCTTACGGGAAACGCCTGACCAGCAGCCGCCAGGGATTCCACCCCATCTGTCCACAGGAATGCCTGCTCTCGGGGCTGTCCAGCCTACTCTCAGTTATAGCTTTGTGCTGGGAGCACCTGTGTCTTCCCCGTCAGCCAGACTCAGCACCACCATGCAGCCTGCAGCAGTTTCCCCAGGGCCCGTGCCAGCTGCAGTGGTGCTGAGCAGGCCACACACTGGATCCACCTGGGTAGCTTTGACTCTAGGATCCGCCCCCATCCATGTTCACTTCACGGGGACTGGGCAAGTCGTGGCCATTGGAATTTTGGAAAGCTTCCCAAGGGAGTTGTGATGTGCTTTTAGGGTCAAGAAACAACTGTGGGCTGGGGAGAGGCTCCGTGGGTTAAGCATTTGGAACACAAGTGTGAGGACTTGAGTTCTAATCCCCAAAGCCACATAAATCTGGGCATGGGTCTGTAAAGTACGCATCTGTGATCCCAATATTTCCACTGCAAAGAGGGAATCGGAAGCAGGCCATCACCGGAAAGCTTGTAGGACAGATATGTGGTGGAGGCCTGGATGGACACAGGCTGTCCTCTGACCACCACAAACGTGTTACTCCCGACAAACACTTTTTTTTTTTAATAAGGGAATTGGAGAGAGAGTTCAGTGCTTAAGAGCACACACTACCCTTAGAGAAGACCAAATTAGGTTCCCAGCACCCACATTGGGTGGTTTACAAGCACCTTAACTCCAACTCCAGGGGATCCAACAAGCTCTTCTGGCTTTCAGGGGCATCTACATGCACTTGTCATACATATATATGTACACACACACCACACACATGTAAAATAAAATAAGTCTTTAAAAAAATTGATGCAGTAAAGGAACCCTAAGAACCAGGGCAGAGTCTCTCAACTAGCAAGGCTATGTCACCAGCCTCTGCTCTGTGAATGTGCCAGTGTCTGAGACACTTCTTGTCATCGTCCCTCTGAGACGAGGGTGAAGTGTGATCCTAATTAGTCTTATCAATAAAAACCAGGAGTTGAACATCAGCGTTAATAACCTGAAAAATCAGAGAAGCAAAGGAGCAGCCACCAGTGACTTCTTACCTCTCTGGATCCTTAGACCGAAAAGGGGCCGAGATCCTGTCTCTGCTTTATATTCCTGTCACCAGCTCCCTAGTGCAGGGATCAAAGACATGAGCCTCCCAAGTGCTGGGATCAAAGACATGAGCCTCCCAAGTGTTGGGATCAAAGGCATGAGCCACCACCGCCTGGCCTCAATGGCTAACCTAGCGGCTAACTCCACCCTCTTGATCTCCAGGCAAGCTTTATTTGTCAGAACACAAACAAAATATCATACAACATGAGGGTGCTTGTGTATAAAGGCCAGGGACACCAGTGAATCCCATGGTGCATAGGAGAGTGGTGGGCTTCACTTGTTCCTGGTAGATCATGGCTCACACACTGGAGAGCACATAGGATGATTGGAGGGCTTGTTAAAGTGTGTATTGCAGGGCCTGTGGGTGTGGCTTGGTATGTAAAACATTTGTCCCACTTGTACAAAGCCTTGGGTTCCGTCCCTAGAGTCTAGGATGTGGGGTTTGCATTTCTAACCAGTTCCCACGTGATCATGAAGCTGTTGGTCCAGGTCTATGGGTTCAGAACTCCATTGTGATGATTAGAAAACGTTACAACCGAGATTTAAGACAAACAGAAATCATAAAGAAAACCATCCCATGCCAATCAAGCATCACTGGAGTGTGGCCAGAATCCAGCCCTGCCTTCTTTTAACCATTATAGGACATGAATGTCTCTACTAGATCAATATGGCTGCTGGAGAACAAGCCATCTGACCTTATTAAAACAGGACTTAAAGATGGACCGGCTTCAGACTCCTTTAGCGCAGCCTGCCCGGAATTACTCCGATAGCTTTAATTGCATTGTATTGGTCAGTTCTTGTATAGTTATGCCTCACCAGACAAGAGTCTGAACTTCATCAAACCAGAAAAAAAAAAAAGAGTTGTATTAGCAAATAGAAAGGACAGGGTAGATACTGGGATGGGCAAGAAGAAGCATCTTCGACTCAATGTCTGAAAAGCGCAAACTGTCCTAAGCAGTACCACTTCTTTGGCATCCGCCATTCACCAGGTGGTTTCCATATATTTATCTCATTTAATCCCAAGAACTTTGTAAGGGAGGTGATAATATTATCTTTATTTTGCAAATAGCGAAACAAAGGCTTTTTTTTCCCCTCAGAGATTAAGCAACAGCCTTCTTCGTGACTTGGGTTCCCTTCTTGCCTTAGATGCTCTCAGAGACCTGCCTTCTTCTTAGAGCCTGCAGGCTGTTGCCTAGTCTCTTCTAAGGCTAAATGCTTTTCCACTGCTAGTGATGAATTTGCCTTTGCGGTTACCTGTATCCCTACTCTGGTGCCCTCTTGGAAAATCTTTGGGGATGGAGATTGGGTCTGGGAGGTTGGCTCAGTGGTGTAAGGCTTGCCTGGCATATTTGAAGCCCTAGGTTCCATCATTGCATGGTTAAAAATATCTCCATGGTAGTACGGACAGTCTGAGGCCAGTTTTAGTGTGCTAAAGAGAAGGTATCTACGGAACTGATTCCTTCTAGACACTCCAGGGAAGACACCATTGCCTTCACTGTCCCTTGTCCTCGGGACCCCCTTCTTGAGCTTGCCAAGCTCTCTCTTCCACTCCACACCTCTCTTCCCTGTGTTCCATCTGCTGTGCCTCTGATGATGCTGAGGGCACAGCCTGATGACCCCTTTCATTCCTGGTTATCTCCTGCCTCAGGCTGCTGACCTCCCGTGTCCACATAGCTCCTTTTGTCATGCAAGGTTACAGTGACTAGAAGGAGAGCATCTTTCAATATCTCCATTTTTCCCCTTCCACCGACTGCTCCAAACTGTACGTAGACTGTACATGTACTCTACTTATGGATGGAAGTTTTAAAAGAGGCCAGAAGCCAGGCCTGGCAATTCATGCTTGTAATTCCAGTACTCAGGAAGCAGAGGCAGGAAGATTGCTGTAAGTTGAAGGCTAGCCTGGACTACATTGTGATTGCCAGGACAGCCTGTACTGCACAGTGGGAGACTCTGTCTCAAAAGTGACAAATAAAAGAGGCGAGAGATGAGGGCGGCCAAGGCAAGGCCGTGTGGTGGATAGCTTGTCTACTCTGTCCTAGCAACACATAGAGAGACAGTCCAGCACAATGGGCAAGGGGAGGGGGTTCTGCCCTGGGTGTGGCTGTGTCCCCTTGCTGGAGTGGCTTCACGTGTGGAGAAATGTCATCGGAAGAGACATTCTGGTAGATACTGTAGTTTTCTACACAGCAAACTTTGTCAACCTTGGCTGCCATTCCTGGTGACTTCTCAGCTCCTAGACTTTTTTTTTTTTTTTTTTTCAATCCCTGAACTGCTTTCCCTCTTTCCCTTTCTCCAGGCTGACAGGAACAGTTTGGTGAGGGTTGGGAGAACTTTCTCATGCTCGAACCCCACTTCCTACTGGGGGTGTTAACTCCCCGCCTCCTGCCCCACACCTTCCCTCTGTCTAGTTCTACCCCTCCGAGTGTTTTGCTTTGGATTTTGTTTGGTAAATTCCTCATGGCAGCCCCTCTGTGCTGAATGTCCTGCTGTCGGCTGCATGGAGTTGCTGAGCAACAAGAAGGAAGCCCCGTCACCGCCAATTAATTAGCCAGCTGCATGGCCTGTCTCCCAGGCGAAAAGGCTTGTGGGGCTCTAGGAGACAGCCCCGAGGCTGGTGCAGAAGGAGAAAGGAAACTGGAGGAAGATTAGAGAACTTTGGGGTTTTGGGGGTGTGTTTTTAGGTCCAAATGTGAAGGAGTGTGTGAGGGGGCCGGGCTGCTCCTGGGATATACTACCCCTGTTTTCTTTGGGGCCACCAATCAGAACTCACTTTTTTATTTGTGATTTTGAAGTTGAAGTTGTCCCCTTCCTCAGCTCTCTTGCAGAGATGCCTTCAAGTGTCTTCTGCCCTGGGTGTCCCCATCATTCTACCTATCACTCTAGGCCTTGTGGTGGCTGCTCCACTCTGCCAAGAAGACATTTCACCTAGCCATTTCACATGGAGCCTCTAGAATCCAAATCCTCAGGGCACTACCATCAGCTATCGATACCCTGGCTTTTACTGGTCCAGGAAGCCTTGAGCATGAGATACCTCCTTCCCTGCCATGGCTATGAGGATGATACTTAGCTGACTGGCTTATTTTGGGATCTGAGCATCTCTCCCGACAAGGTACTTATGGACGGCCTGCCCACATTTCTCATCCTGGGTTGATGATGGTTGTGAAGCTGAGACCAGTAAAGCAGCCACCTTCGTATGCCAACACCATCTCCAGTGGCCAGACTCAGTCAGCACTGAAGTGCGGTACTCCCCTGAGGGACTCGGTGATTTGTTGCTCAGCATTGTGGGTGATGAGAAGTGGGAAGGATCTGTAAGGAGTGTGCATCTGCCCTCACCCATTTGCCCTCAGACTAGGAGGAGAAATGTGCCAGGTGTTCTGTGGAACCCCTATCCATTCTGAGTCCATTATTCTACAGGCGGATGCATGGGGTCTACTGTGACCATTTTTATGTCACCCTGTGAGGGACTCTTACCCCTTCTAAATCAGTTATTCTCCAGTCGGGATGCATGGGGCCTACTGTGACCATGTATATGGAGAACCAGACCCTGTTGTTCTGGGGACACTAGCATGTGTCTGTGAGCTGGGTGGTGTGACACCTTCACACTCATCTGTCAGCTCTGGGTGTGACAGCAGGATGTATGTATCAGGCTTCTTGCGGGTGTTGCAGTGAGCAGGGAGGCCGGGAGCCAGACAGAAGCATCACTTCTCCTGATCCTTAACTGAAGTACTACTGTGTTCGGATGCAGCAGAACACAGAGCCCTGTGGAAGGGAGTTAGGAAACCGAAGAGCTGTGGAAAGAGCCAATGCCGCCATCTAACTCATACTGTCTTTTGGTCCACAGGCCTAGAGCGGGAGGCTGACCAAGGGCTGTTCCTGCTCACTCACGATGCTCACCAGAAACTCTGTGGAACCGTGAAAGAATGTCCCTGGCCATCCTTTCAGGACTTGGCTGTGATCAGGCTACCTCTGGAGAACTAAGAGCCCTGGATTCAACTGAGGAATATTATTTGGGAAAATATAGAAACTTCTAGACTGTGAAGATATTTGAATGAACAAAGACATACATCTCTGGACATGACCTACAGCTGGGGAAGGCTCGCCATCCCAACTCATCTCCTGTCTTCTAGAAGACAAGTCCCCTGATGCCACTCCCCAGGATACTCTTCTCCACCCTGTCCTTGTCTCGGATACCATGCCCTTCCCTGCCTGACCCCACCTCATCTTTGGACCCAGAGATTCTTATTTGCTCTATCCATTCGAGTCGGATGCAGAGTGAATAGTTAACTACACTTGAGTTGAATGGGATCTTGGTTTTTGTTTCTGTTCCTTGTAAAGAGGTCACTCTCTGTTCATGGTGCACAGCCTGGAAACAGTTTGTGACTCCAAAGAAGCACAAGAGTCAGCATGGAGGTCCTGTGGGCTCTTGGAGATCAGGGGAGTCCAGTAGGGCTGGCACTTGCTGTGGTCTTCCATTGCTTGGTTCACACGCAGGTGTACGTTTGGACAGGTAGAGATGAAGCCATTGTCATCCCATCTTCTGTGACACAAATGGGATGGGCTATAAAGACCTTCTTCAAAGGGGGCAGTTGGGGATCAACTTGTCCAGGTGCTTTGTGACTGAGCCGCCGATTCCATTAGTGGTGCCTCCTGAGGACCTCCTCCCCCTGGTGTATGCTGATGGTACACAAAGCTGTCCAGAAGCTGGAGCCTTCTTGGTCCCTTTCCTCTGTGGCCTCCACGTGGGCAGTTGGAAATCCTTCCAAATCGTGTCATAAATCCACCTTCTTGACTGTGTACTCAAAGATGTTTGAGGCTTTTTATTTATAAAATGGATGCATAGTTCGTTCATATAAAGCAATCCAAGCTTCCTCTTATTGTAATTGATGTATTTCTGTGGCTGTTCAGTGACTTTACAGTAGATTACTGACTTTGACCTCTCAGATTCTCCATGGTAGAATTGAAAGACCTCCTAAAGATGTTTAATGCTGCTGAAATCCAAAGAAGGCTTACAGACATTCTTCTTTCTTCCTCCCTCCCTCCCTCCCCTACTTCCTCTTTCCTAAGCACACAGTGGCAGCATGTGCTTGAATTGCATGAATTCCTTCAGGTTCTAGGGAATGGTGACCCACTTCTACCATCTCTGTAAATGTGATCTTTTCTAAAGTAACAGTAGATAAAGCAATAGAAATGGGTGGAGGGGCTACCCAGGTGGCCTGCCCCATAATCTGTAGGGGACCTGCCCCCACATTACCCTGGGTACTCTTGAGGAGAGACGGATAAGAAAATATCAGGTAGGAAGAGAGACCTAGTTGACGAGAAGAAAGGACCTGGGTCAATACCCACCGACCCAGAACTTTATTCAAAAGGACTTTTTATAACAATGCCAAGGGGCGAGGCAAAAGACCTCCCCTTTGCTAGATACAGCCAAGTGTAGACCCTTCCAAACACCTGGTAACCACATCTATGGTCAAATCACCCCTTTTGCAGCCCTGCTGGGTAAAGCAAGCTCAGATTCTCTGAGCTGGAGTAATTTGGGCCTCCACAATAATCCCATAGTTAGACCACGTACTCAAGAGCTACAGGGATGACAAGGACAGTGGCGTCCAGATTGTCATGTTCTTTCCTATGCAGTAGGAAATAGGGTTCCTAACTCCCACATTCCACTCTGGGTGGAGCTGGGGAGATCCAGTCATCTCAGCCTGCCCGGGACAAGGGATTTCTTGGGACGATAGATTTGAGGGAGCTAAATCTGGGGCTGACTTGAGAAAAGTATCACAGTTGGTCATCCTGCTGAGTGAACCAGTGACTGTGTCTCTTCTGCTGCTGTAGCAAGGAGAAGTTTCTGGGTTGCTTAGCCATTCCCCATTCAGGACTCTATGTCTGGTCACTCATTGGCCACAGGGCAGCCTACAGACAGAGCGGATCAGGTGGCCCTCCTGACCAGATCTGTTATTTGTGAGATGGTAGGTTTGTCTTGTATTGAAGAAAACCTTAAGTGTGGTGGGCCAGTTGAGACCATGTCCTTCTGAGGAGTGTTGTGTACAGTGGGCATGGCAGAAATTCAGAGCACCGGCAATTGCTCTAGGACAGTCCTATATAGGTGACACTGACCTCTTATTAAAAATGAAACTGCCCTTGTAGAAGCAAACCCACGGCCACCAGGATAGTACAGGATGCACGGCACCATGCTCATGCTTGGATATGTGTATGTGTGTGCAACACCTGTGCAAACATGTGCTATATAGAATAAACGAAGATCAAAAATTTACATCTTTGCTAGACGGAGACAAAGAGCTGAAATCTTAGGGACGATGTCTGGAAAGCAGGGGACTTGGCTAGGAGACTTCCTGAAAGTCCTTTGAACTGTAGCTTTTATTTAGAATATCAAGGGCATTTCGACTGGGATAAGTGTTTACTTTCTTTCTTAAGTCCTCCCCGATAACCCTGATAACCTGGGTTCAACTTAGAAAGCATTGAGTGGGACCTCCCAGCTCACTCTTACCTTCTCAGTCACTAGCATCAGGGAGTGGGTAGAACTTTAAGGAGGTAGGAAAGGGCGGAGTCATGCCAATCCAATTTGGGGTGTTCATGACAAGTAAGAACAATTGAAAGGTAAATTACAGGTTCTTTTGCAGCTTAGAAAAGCTAGGTTTTCAGGATCGCCTGGCACCTGAAGTTGTTGTTGTCTGTCAGGGATTTCAGCTCCCATCTTTCTGCTGAAAGCTAGGCATGAGGGTCCATGATGTTGGAGCAGGGGCTTCCCCCTAATCCTTCTCATCTTCAGTTTCGAGGCCACAGTGGAGGTAATTACATACTAGGGCAGCGATGTGCATCCAGGCATCCAGGGATTTTGGCATTATTCCTGAGAACTCCCATGCACTGGGAAGAATGCAAGCCTGTATCCTTTTCTTTGGAAACCATCTTTGAAAAGATAACTATGGGATTGAGGAAATAGCTCCATCAAGAAAGTGCTTGAGGACCAGTGTGTGTGGGTGTGCATTTATTAACCCAGTGCTTGGGAGACAGAGTCCTGGGGTTCACTGCTCAGCCATTCCAGCCTACTTGGCAAGTTCCAGGCCAATGAGAGACCCTGTCTCAAAAAACAAGGGCACTGGAGAGATGGTTCGGTGTTTAAGAGTGCTTGCTGTTCTTGTAGAGAACCAAAATTCAGTTCCCAGTACGCACATCAGGCCACTCACAACTGCCTGTAACTTGAGTTCCAGGGGATCACACACCCTGTTTTGACCTCCACAGGCACCTGTACCCACATACAAACACACACACACACACACACACACACACACACACACACACACACACAGTATTCACTCAAAGATGAACATGTTTCAGCTGACCCCTTCCTATGTACCCCATATTCACTGTTTGATCCTCGAAGAAGCTTTGCCACTGAGGCAAAGGCAGCCCTCTTCCTCTCTCTTCTCATCCACATAGAATCCCAGGATCTCAGTAGCTCAAGTAATCTACCTCATCAGTTTTCTGAGCCGATCCAACTCACACAGGAATCTCCCTTTCAAATTCTGACCAGCTGTCATCCAGACCTGGGGAGGCAGCCTTTGGTTGAGAGGGAGTTCTAAGGGAAGGCTGAACAGCAGTCACCATGATGGTGAAAAGAGGAGAATTGTAGAGAGGAATGCAGAGGCTGCCGATGGCCATGAGTGTCAGTTCCTCAACGAGATTTTGAGCTAATTTAGTTTGCCTTTGCCCCAATCAGTCTCTTACGTGTGGATCCTCAGGGTATGTGTATGCCGGTTTAAAATAAGCATCACAGGGCAGGGAAACAGGAGACCTGAGATTTTGATGTCAGAAAGTCCCTCTTTGTATTTAACATGCAGGGCTGGGTACAGGTGCCTAGGACCATCTCCTGATGCTATACGCATTGCTGTCGTATTTGGAGCATAAGCCATCAGTTTTCTAGGAGTTGTTGTCTTGAAGATCTGCTTATTTTCCATAGTGGAAGAGTCCATTAACTGATATCCATGGGACGATGGGAATTACCCCATCCCCATGCTGACCACTCTCAACCTGATCATGACTCAGTTATCATCATCATGACTACATTTCAAATTTACTCTGTTCCACACCCCTGGGATCTTATGGAGCATTTGAACTTGACTCTAGACCCCAGGAACCCTCTGGTCTACAAATAGACTTGGGGACCTTCCTATGCAGATGTGTGTGGAATTACTAGAGGTGGGAAGACATTCTTATGGTGAGGCATGGCCTCCCAGGAGACAGCAGTTTGAAGAATGAAGAGTGACTTTGGAAATGACCACTGACACTGGATGAGACCCTTAAAGACTAGACTTGTGGAAAGCATGTGGAGGGAAGCCTAAAGAGATCCTTGAACTTGAGGTAGGTTGAGGAGTGGTCTGGATACCTGGGATCTAGTCCTTTGCTTCAACTAGCTCAAGGTCATGTGTCAATCATTCAACCCTACATTCTGTGGCTCAGTTTTCTCTGTATGTACAAAGGAGCAGGAAAGTAAAGAAGTTGACTGTGTGTCAGGCTGGTCGCCCTGCGTGCCCTGGCTGCTGTCTATTTCCTGATCGGTAGCTCATTGTCTCTTCAGCCGCACAAGTTGGAATTAGGGCTTTCTCATCCCAGGGAAGTCCATTACCAAAGGCTACTTCAAAGATGTTTGCACATGTTGTCAGCTGCACTGGGCATGAGTTTGTTGAAGGCAAATAGACCCACAGCTGGTGATGGGAGGGGACCAGGGGCTGTTTAGCCCTGAGAGACTGCGAGGCAAGGCCAGGAGAAAAAACAAAACAAAACAACTCTGCCTGCCATTTTGATCAATCAATAAAAATGGGGAACTCTGAATGGTTAAAACCATAGGGGATTTATTAGTTTGCTTAGTGAAGGGCAAATATTAAGTCTGAAGTTGACCCATCCTGGGACCTGCCTTTTGGCTTCTGTGTTCGGCCAGGCGCCGATCACTGCAGTCTCCAAGTTATTAAATTTTGCTCCTTTTCTTTTTTAGAATTGTTTTCTGTCTCCCTCTTTTCTTCCTCCTTTACCTATCCTTTCTACCTCCAACCCTTCCTAAAAACTCAAGTGTGGATTTTGGAGGAGGTGGAAGACTTTGCCTGATCATAAAATTCTCTAGGCCAAGGGCTCTGGCTGGCCTGGGATCAAGCTGCCTGCAATTGTGGTGGCCTTGGGAAATGTGCTTTCTAGGTTGCCTTATGGATTCTCCATCTTCTGACCTGGACTTCAGAGTGCTAATAGGCAAAGGATTCATCCCTCATTAAACTTAGAATGAGTACTACGGCATGTGCTAGACCGGACCACAGCTATTTCTAAATCATAACCTCGCTGTCCTAGGAGACCATACCTGCCTATCCACGACAGGTAGCTTCAGCAGACGTGTTGAGAGAGGAACCACTTAAGGAGAGGGCCACAGGACTTACGACTATTTGAACAGAGGGAATGGACAGTCTACCTAGCTTCCAAGAACCAGGTCAAATGTGAACATTTCCAGGGGCAAGCAGTCCACTGTGAAACACTGCAGCTGTGGGTGCTTGGGTCTCCTGTGGGGTGCAGTACTGAAGGGCACACTGCTCCATATCAGAGACTCAACACTCTTATCCAGATCTGCTCCAGGAGACTGCCCAGGAAAGAATGTCTTCCTTCTCTGCCCCAGGCATTACAGACAACTCTCCACCTATTGCTCATGCAGCCCACAGTTGGGAATGTTCTGGAACTGCTTCATGACGAAAGTCCCTCTCATATTCCAGTAATGAGCTTTTATTGAATGGGGTGTGTTAGCTTTCCATAGCTTTAGCAAATACCAGAGATAATCAGCGTTTAAAGAAAAAAGGTTTATTTTGGCTCGTTGTTTTGGAGGTTCCGGTCAGAGCCATTGCTTGGGGACAAACCTGAGCAAGAGCCTACGGCAGAGCAAAGCCACTCATTGTGTGACTAGATAGAGAAAGAGGGTCTCGAGTCCCACAGTCTCCCCAAGCGCATTTCCCCAATGGTATGAAGACTTTCCAGGAGACCCAGACTTTAACACATAAGCCTTTGGTGGGGATAGGGAGGGTGTTCCAGAGTCAAACTGCAGCCTACCATGTGATTTCAAATCCTTTGCCCATCTTTATGGAGAAGTCTGTGTTTTGAAGGATCAATAGTAGGCACCAGGGGAAAAAGCTTGTCTCAAATGCTCTCTTTTCTAGGAAGCCTTCTTTGATTTTTCTTTCCCTCTCAATCAGTTGGGACAGCCCTCTTACATATTTTATGAAGCGTGTTGTAGCATGTATAGACATATGTATGGCGTATGTCTATATATGTCCCTCCTCCCGTGACCATATGTTAATATCGAATTAACCACATCATGGTTGAATTATTCCGAGTGCCTCCTCTCTGCTTTCTTCTGTCCCCTCTTACGTCTTCTGTTAGAACAAGAACTCAGTTATTCCTTATTGATTGGAAGGTGACCCCAAACTGTCCCGGGTGTTCGGCTCTCACAACAAGCACTCTGATCTGCTCTTCACAGACGCTCTCTGGTCATCAGAAGGTAGGCCTAGAGGAGTCCAGTGCCTTGTCCAAGCCTTATACAGGTGAGAGCTGGGATTCAGAAGCCGCGGGGTCACTGACATGGCAAATGAGCAAACAAGCTGTGGAGTTGCCTTTCCCCGTTTGCAGTCTATCACAGCGTGTAGTGCCACATCTGCCTGCCTTTTGTTTGCCTCCTAATAATCAATAAAGTGTTATCAGAACAGCAGGGAAAATATGTGAGCTTGACTGTTTGGTTTCCATGAAGAAAGTGGAATGTGGCTGGGGTTTGCCGGTCCAACTGCAAAGCTAGGCTCATGTTTAAGGTGGATATAAATTCAAAGGTTTCGATCAAGAGGTCGGGGACTTGGTCCCTTTGGTAAAGTGATTACCCCACAAGCGTGAGGTCCCCCCCAGTTGTGGGGATGCAGATATGAGAGGATCCCTGGAGCTGCCTAGCTAGCCAATCTACCTGAACTGGTAAATTCTAGGTTCACTGAGAGGGCCTGTATCGAAAAGTACATGGAAAGGATTGAGGGAGATACTTTGGCCACAACATACATAAATCCTCACATACCTGTGCATACACACAAACATCCCATATATATACCAATATATATACCAATATACCAATATGCCAATAAGATTTAAACCAAATTTCTAGAGAGTTTGATTTTTGTCTAGTGGTGAGAAATCAAGAAAAACAAAGTAACAACAAAATCACATCTATGTTTCCCTGCTCTCGGGGGCTTCTGTATAATGAGGTAGAACAAGGCTTACATATGTGAAAATCAGTCTTGTTTGCCCAACGAACTCCTGGTCGGTATTCCCAGAGAGTCTGGGCAGATGTCTCTTACCCTGTACTCTAGTATAGACTTCCCCGGTGGGTTGCAGGCAGAGAAGTTGGATAGTGTCGGGTGGACCATTTCCAGGGGTGTCACATACAGACTCCAAGGCATGCCATCTGGGGCCCAAAACAGAAGAGGTACCACTTAAGGGTCAGCAGCCCCAGGGAGGAAGTGTGTGTGACGCCTGCTTTCCCTTCTCTCCCTGGGGGAGGTGGCCACAGCCCAGGGGAAAAGAGACAAAAGCGACAGAAGACTTTTCACTTCTTTGTGGGAAAAGACTCTCCAAAGCTCATCCCTCCTGACCTCTTACAAGCATGGAAAGATCTGGACAAAGAGGGTGTCATCTGTAAACCAGGGTCACCAGAGGTGGCTTCAGAGAAGGAAGAAATGTTAGGATATTCAGTCAGAAAATCGGGCAGTTCAGAAGAAAGTGAAGTTTAGAACTTTGTATTTGCAGTCATAGAGCTCTGGGTGAAATGTCTCTGTCTCACTTGAGTCTCTCTCTCTCTCTCTCTCTCTCTCTCTCTCTCTCTCTCTCTCTCTGTTTTTTTGTGTGTGTGTGTGTGTGCTCCCCTATGTGGATTCATGTAGAGGCCAGGGGTTGACCACTGAGATGTCTTCCTCAACAATAGCTTTTCTTCATCATCATCATCATCATCATCATCATCATCATCTCCTCCTCCTCCTCCTCCTCCTTTTTGAGATAAGGTCTCTCATTGAACCTTATCATTTTTGCTAGATCAACTGGCTATCAAGCTCTGGAGATCCATTTGTCCCTGTGCTAAGATTTTAGGTATACACAGCAATGCTTGACTTTTAGGTGGATTCTGGGGATCCAAACTCAGGTCCTCATGCTTGACCAGCAAACACTTTACCCCAACCTTTCATGTTAATTCCTTGACAAAATCCTACTGAGAACATTGTTCTTATAGGTAAGGAAACTAAGACTGAGAGCCAGGGACTTGTCAGAGCATATCACATTAGGCTCCTGTCTCTGAGCCCAGAGAGGAGTCCTCAATATTATAGCCACCATGGTATTAGTCATTGCTGGCCGCTATAACAAAACACCATCCAATCTCAGTTTCTAGCTGAGGTTTTCTTGTCTGCACTCCAGCTGAATGTGAGTTGGTAGCAGTAGAAGCAGAGAAAACTCTTTGCAGAAATGTTGGGACCCAGGCTCCTTCTGTCCCAGGATGCTATTACTCCAGTTCTTTCTTCCTCTTGTGCCAGTGAATTATGTAAGAATATGCTAGTCACTTCTGTAGCCTGGAAGGACCACCTTTCTCTCCTGTTCACATCACATCGGCAGAGATTGGCCAGGATGCTCCAGTTGATACAGGAGATCTGAGACATGCCCAGCTCTGTCACACAAATGCTGGTGAACACCAGAAGTTTTTGCCACACACACCAAATGTCCACTGTGACAACTGGGGTGTCCCTTATTGCATTCATCCTGGTGGCCTTTCAGGTCCATGAATTCTGGCCTCTTGAATGCTCTGCTGTCACAGCCTGGTATATATGGGTTCAAAGGTGTAAAGGAAAACAAGTCAGGGTTGAAGCAAAGCAGAGCCCTGAGCTTCACTTACCTTCAGCGGTGACCTCCTGTGATTCATTTACTCCTTCTGTGCCTTGATTTCTAGTGTGTGTGTGTGTGTATGTGTGCATTTTGACTATACATAAGCAGGTGCTGATGGACGTGTGTGCATGTGCGTGGAAGCCAGAGGTCAACCTCAGGTGTTGTTCATTGGAGCTGTCCACCTTTTTTTTTTTTTAAACAGGTTCTCTCACTGAACCTGGAACTCACCATTTTGGCAAGACCAACCAACCTGTCTGTCTCTGCCTCCTCGGTGCTGGGATTACTAGTGTGTACATCTCTGCATGGCTTTGTACATGGGCACCGGGGCTGGAAAAAAGGTCTCCATGCTTGCCTGATTTTCCCTATTCACTTTACCATCTGAGTCATCCCCCTGGTGGCCCCAGCTTCCTTTTTGGACCTGCTTCTCAGAGTTCTTCCGAAGTCTGACTGAGTTTTGGCCTTTGCAACAGAACTTGGAGCAACAAGTTCTCCTGCCGCATATTGTCTTAGCTTTATTTATTCAGGGCGAGTGTTCTGTATGCACATTGCTCGGAAACCAAGTATGATGATTAATTTTAATTGTCAACTTCACCGGAGTGAGACACAGCTAGAAGATAGTTTATAAAGCACACCTGTGAGAGTGTCTGCCGTGGCTTTTCTAAGGAAGTGTCGATCACCAGCACGCTAATCTAATCAATGGCTTGATCCCTTGATGGATTTACAGCCGATGACATCACTGAGCGATGGAGTCTAGTTAAAGGATGCAAGTGACTGGCTCATGTTGTTTCCCTGATCTCTTCCTGAACCTCTTTCTCTTCACTCCCTGTCGTCTGTGAAGAGATGCCTCTGAGCTGTGTTCCCACCAGCATGACATTTTGTGCTAGCACACCATGGTGCCAAACAAACATGGACTGAACTCTGAAACCGTGAACCAAAATAGGTCTGATTTTATTTCCATATTGTCTTACCGCTAAAAACCAATTGCTCAGTGAGGGAAGGCGTTCACTGCCAATGACCTGAGTTCAAGTCCTGGAATAGCACAACACGAGTAGAGCCCGACTCAAATTACCGTCTCACCTTCATGTATGAGTTATGTATGACACACGTGCGTGTGTACATACACACAATAAATCAATAAATAAATGTTAACAAACTTAAAGAAGTATTTGAGATTTTGGAATTTTCAGATTTTGAAATACATACATCTAAAACCAAGGTATCTTGGAGGTGGGTCCAAACCTAAACTCAGAACTACCTTACCTTTCAAACACACCTGTCACACACAACCTGAAGGTTACCTTTTATGGTAGTTTTTGAACATCTGGGTTTTGAGTAGAGCCCATGACATGAGGTCAAATGTAGAATTTTCCACCTGTGATGTCATATTAGTACTCAAAAGGTTTCTGATTAGGTCTCGGGTGTGTGTGTGTGTGTGTGTGTGTGTGTGTGTGTGTGTGTGTGATATTTTGGGATTTGTACTTTTGTATTGGAGAGTCCCGATCTATGCTCTGAACAAGGAAGCGCATGGGTCTAGACAGGAAGAAGTAATTTCCGATGTGCAAAATCTCTGCTCTACATCGTGTGGTAGCCCAGCACAGTGGGTTTTGGGTTCAGTGGTTTTGTCTATGATGGGGAACAGTCAGGACTATGGACACTGGCCTCAGCAGCCAATCTCAGCACTTCATCTCATGTAGCCTCTAGGGTTGCCAAGGTTTTCTATTGAAGATCAAGATCTCATGGAATCTATCCATGTCATGCCCAATGCAGTCTTAGGCACACACGCTGAGTACTCAAGGCCCTTTCTATGGCCTTTCTCTCTGGGGGCCAGAGACCTTCCAGCCTTCTCCCTATGTCCACTTGCCAGATTTAAATCCCCACCTCCACATACCTCACACTAAGACCCCATCACAGACCACCCCGGGCCTGGTGTGGGCTCTCAGAACGGTGAGACCTCCGTGGCCAGCTCAGCCTGCTCCATCCTAGGCCCTCCCCTGGTACCACAAGAGAATGGAAAAGCTGGTTTGTTTACAGGGCACGGGGCCAGGAGAGCGTTAAAAAATCAGCAGCAAAGAAAATGTCACGAACAAATTTCCCTTCCAACACAGGAGTGCAGTCTTTCCTGCCTTCTGACACTGACCGCTTTTCTGTGTTTGTATAAACTTTCATCCTTCACAGTTACCATTCCCAGGGCAGGGCTGCGTGTTTCCGCTGGCTATTTATTTTGATTTTGATCATTCCTCTCTATTTGAGCATCACACACCTAATTATAAAGAAAATGGGTTTCCTACGGGCGCCTAGGGAACAACTCCTCCCTGGTCTCTATGCAGCCTCCCTCTTCCTTCCCATCGCCTGGCACCTTCAAACTGGGCTGCTGCTGCTGGTGGTGGTGGCATGGTAGGAAGGGCTCTGAGCACTGGTTGAGTGAGAACCAAGGAAGGAAGGAGGTGAAGCAGGAGAGAGATGTGTTTTCCAAGGAAAACTGGAGCAGACACAAAGGGCTGTGTGGGGTTGAGCATATCTTCCCAAGAGCACTCCAGCCTGAGTTTTTGTGTGAGCTGAAATCCGCAGATCTCACATTTCCTGACCCCAGCAGGTAGCTTATTGTAAAACAGTTCATCCAGAGGGGAAAACATTCCTTCTCTGTGCATTTCAATCTCCTCTTGCTCTGGACCAGACTTGAGAGAGAAAGAATGGAGACTACCGCCTGTGTCCCAGCTCGGAAATACCTGTGACAGGAGGCTGGAAACCCAAGCCCCGGAGGCACCTTGGAATAAGCGGTCTACTTATCTTTAAATGCGCGATGGTGTAGCCCAGCACCCCTGTGTGCGCGTTTTGAGCTACTCCTGTCCAATTCTTGGATTCTCCTCAGCCTTGATCTTTCTTCTGTGTTGGCGTAGAGGAGGGAGGGACGCCCACAGTAGCAGTGATAAGCGTTAGTAATCCTCACATTCTCTCTAAAATTGATTGAGTTCCCTGCCTTTGCCGTGCTGAATTCGGAGAGGCTGTGAAGAACAGGGTGGCCCTGACTCATTGACAAGTCATGGAATCTGTTGGGCTTAAGAGTTTACTCAGTGAAGATAGCAGGAAGTGGCTTGGGTGGAGGGTGGGGTTGGCTATCCAGCCGCAGCTTCCAGATGAGCTGAGTCCTTGGTCTTCCCTGCCCTCCAGTTTGATGGAGTCCTTCCAGTGACTCCACAGGTAATCTCCACCATGTGCTCTGGCTGCCATGATGTGCACCAGAGAGTAGGGGGTTGGGGGCGGAGGGGAAGTGACCATTATCTGAACTCTCTGAAACTGTGAGAAGTATGTCTTCCTTGACCCAGGCTAGACCTTGGCCCTGTGTTAGAGTTGGTAACACAGGGACCTTGGCATTGTAGGGGGTCCAAGCGCCTGGTAACAAACCCTCCCTGGCGCTTGATAGACAGTTACTGAGAGTCAAGCAGTTTGTTGGCCAAATGTTTGCCTGCCTAGCATGTACAGAACCTGGGTTTGAGTCTTAGCATTGCACAGCCCTGGGTGTGGTGGTGCACACCTGCAATTCTCAGTCTTGATAGATGGAGGCAGGAGGATCAGAAGTTCCAGGTCATTCTTGCTGCATAGAAGGTTCTAAGCCAGTCAGGGTTACATGAGACCCTGTCTCAAAAACAAAACCCAGATGAGTAAAGTACAAAAAACTAAGGGTCTGCTGTGCCTAGATTTACACAGTACTGTGGGTTCTGTGTTCCTCAGGAATGTGCTTTGCCTAGATCCTTCCAGGACCAAGCATGAGACTCTAAGGAACCACCCTGATGCTTGCAGTTGAAGGCAATGGAGCACTCTAACATAATAATATATAATAACATAATAGGAATCACTCTCCGACGACGAAGTGATCTGTGGCCTCTGTTCTCAGACTCCCATCGTGGGAACATGGAGGATCTTGTGAGCCCACCTCACCTCCAAACCTCACTCAGCAGTCAGTAGTGAGGTTTTGTCTGGAGCCAGGCTCCTAGCCCCTGCTGGTAATAGGCTCCCCAAGTTGTCTTCCTGGACAGACACAGGTCCTGGAGGCTGGAGAAGGGCATCATCTGATCATGGGAGGGAGGAGGAGCCACCCAAGCAAAATGCTGCAGAAGCAAAATCCATGGTGGCAGCTTTGTGCCACCGTCAGGGTCCGGTGCTCCTGGGTCAAGAATGCTTTGAGCAAGAGGTGCTGGGGGTAGGCCAGCCACTGTGTGGGGAGCTGAGCTCTCCAGGGAGGGGAAGACTTCCATCGGGCTGCAAGCCCCATGCTCAGTTCCGCTCTATTTAGAATCCTTTTTTTTTTTAAAGCAGCTTTGAGGATGAAAACCCAAGGCCAGGAAAGCTGAAGTTGATTGTGCAGCATTTTCTGAATTGGAGGGGGGGGGTGAGAGTGGGAAGGACCAGCCCGGTAACCTCCTGGCTTTTCCTCTGCCTCCCCCCCACCATCAGCTTTCACCTCCTGCCTGCAGCTCGTCTCTGTGTAGAACACAGTAGTCATGGGCATGTGCTAGAAACCTTTGAGACTAACTTTACCTGTGCCAAGTGAGACAGAGGCATAAAGCATGTGATCTCGTGCCTCTCTATGGCATGTGGTGCTGAGTTGGACTAGGGACACACACATCAGGCTGCCAGGTCTTCAGTGGCATATGCCGTGAGCCTCTGCTGTGAATGTGACTGTCGTGATTGGGGGGGGGGGTGGTCCCTGACCATCACAGTGGGCTCATCTTTCACCCTCCTCCACAGACAGAAAACTTTGGTAAAACAGTGTAGGTCGAGAGAGTTGTGGGTGGCCAAGAATGTCTCAAGTGTCTCTAAAACACTTTCCCAAATCTCTTGCCTTTTCTTCAATCTTTGTTTTTCCAAAAGAACTTGGGGTCTGAGAAGTGGCTCCTGCTGACCCTCTGCGGGACTCTCTTGGAGCCCATGAGGACAGCTGACTCTATCCGTTGGTCCCCAGTTGGCCTCCTGGGTGCCCCTTGGCTGCAGGCTTTCCCCTTGAAGTGGATGGTAGCACACTTGACCCTCCTAGTCAAAGCAACTTTGAAGCACAGGGCAAATGTTTGGGGAGAGCTTTGGGAGCAGGAGAGGGTTGTGTACCTGCTCATTAGCAGGTGTGGTGTGTGTGTGTGTGTGTGTGTGTGTGTGTGTAGGCCAGAGGTCAACCTTGGGTGTCTTTCATTTGGTACCACCACTCACTTTTTTTTTTTTTTTTTTTTTTTTTTCAGATAGAATCTCTCACTGGCCTGGAACTTTCCAATTTGGCTAAGCTGGCTGGCCAGAGAGTCCCAGGGATCCACATGTCTTCCCCTCTTCAACAATTATTACAAGCATGCACCATCACATCTGGCTTTGCCTATGTAAAATGTGAAGGGGGGTGGTCCCTTCAAATCCAGATCCCCATGCTTGTGTGGCAAACACTTTACTGACAGAGCTGTCTCCCCAGCCCTCTTTTTATTGCTTGCCAGGCAGACAAGATCCTGGTTTCATTGGCCGCTGGGACTCGTGGGGCATTTTTGTAGAGGCGCTGGCAGCCCACAGCCATCAGTGACCTCAAATGCATCAGACACTATGTCCCTTCCCAGCTGACAATCTACTTGTCCCTTTCCAGCCCTTAAAAAAAGGCATAGGTGATGCTCCCACTCAGCTCTGGAGAATTCCTGCATGCTTTGCTTGCTGGGAAGGGGGGGGTGGGGGGGAGGAGGGAGCCTCTAGGTCTCAGCTGCAAAGTCTGGGGCACTTCCGTTTGTCACAGCTAAGAAAGGTCATGTAGGCAGAGGCTAGAGGTGCCCGGAGAACCCTGCCATAGAGGGGACAGCCACCGAGCATAGGATGATGTGCCCTTAGCAGTCAGGTGTCCTGGGTCTGACAGGTGTGCAGCAGACTTCTGCTACGACTCCGCCAAGAGCGCCTGTTGGAGTGTCCTGGGACGTCTGTTGGAGTATCAGGTTCATGCATCACACAGCAAAGAACTGGACCGAGGGACATTTGGTTGGAAACAGGAACAGAGGCAGTTACTGAGAAAGGGTCCGTCTCCCGAGATTGGGAATGGGCTAGTGAGCAGAGGGAAACGCGTGTGTTCAAAGCGCCAGGCTACAGGCCTTGTGGCTCTTTACAGGTGTTCTACATAGCATCTCCCTCCCCCATGTATGCATAGTGTGGACCTTTTTTGAGCATGCTTCACTATTTATGTGAAGCCCATGTGAGAAAAGGCTTCTTTTCTGCTAGTTAGTCTTGTTATTACTTTCTTTCAGTCTATACTTCCCTCGACCATGGGCTCCTCCCCTCCTCCTCACCCCCAGCTCCAGCCCTGGGCTCCCAACTTCCTCCTTGACCCCTGTTCTAACTCCGGGTTTCCCACCTCCTTCTTGCCCCCCTGGCTCTAACCACAGATATCCTACCTCCTCCTTTTACCCCTCCACTCTACCCCCTATTCTAACCCCCACTCTAACCCCGGGCTCCCCACCTCCTCCTGGGCCCCCAGCTCTAACCCCAGGCTCCCCACCTCCTCCTGGGCCCCCAGCTCTAACCCCAGGCTCCCCACCTCCTCCTGGGCCCCCAGCTCTAACCCCAGGCTCCCCACCTCCTCCTGGGCCCCCAGCTCTAACCCCAGGCTCCCCACCTCCTCCTGGGCCCCCAGCTCTA
>CABHPP010143127.1:0-11323 GCA_902168425.1 Peromyscus attwateri
TACAGCCAGCATTGGAGACACACGCCCTTAATCTCAATACCAACCATAGAAGATTTGGGAGGTCTGTACAGAGAGGCAGTGATGAGACAGCCACGTAGTTGGGTTTACAACCAATGAGAAGGAAGAACCAGAACTCTTTATAAGTCATACGCACAGGAAATAGCTCCCTTTTCGGAGAGGTCTCTGGGCGAGAGAGGCTAGCTGGCAGAAGTGGGTAAGGCTCCTACCTCTGACCTCTTGGGCTTTCACCTTTACATTGGCTCTGTGTTTCTTATTTAATAAGGCGGTCGGTTACATCTACAAGGATTCTTTTCCATTTCTAGTACATTAAAGTATATCAACTATGTGTGTGTAAACATTGCCTTCTTTACCTCCAGGTTACATTTGTTCCAGGGAAATTAAAGTCTCACCAATTGTTTTTCTCTGTACTTTAACACTGGCATTGCTTTATTGGTACAAGGTTACAACACACTGTAATCTGCTCTACAATCTCATTAACTAACCCATCTTCAGACACCAGCTTAGTACTTCCATTTACTTCCTAGTTACACCATAGAAAGGAGTGGGACCTCTCTCACCTCAATGGCAGCCTTATATTTGGTGGGAAAACCACCTAATGCAAACGAATACAGGAAAGCCATCTGAATAGTCTTGACATTAATTTTTATGGGGCAAATTTATAAGCAGATCTTTTCTAAATGCTGAAGTTTTAATATATATTTTCTATTGGCATAAAGTGTAATGGGTTCACTGAGGTTCATAAAAAGCACGTATCACACATAATCTGCTTGATTAATTAATGTATTATACTGTTATAAATAGTTTCATATACTGAAAAGTTAAATAAAATGGAATACAAGTCAGCTTTCATTAAGGATGACACAAATAATACCTTTTTTTTTTAAAAAATTAAAGCATTTCTAAAGAAAATTCCTACTTATACACATAGTCAGATTCTGAGACTTTAGCATTATAAGTTCAACTTAGGAACACTAATTATAAGAAAACACAGACTATGATTTCTCTCAAAGCCTGACATCCATTTTCTCCTATTGTGCAAAATCTAAGGGTTATTTTGTACCATGCTATACTTCAAGGGCTGCCTGCTACTCTGTAATGTTGACTATTTTTAGAATGTGCACCCTGTGCCGCCTGTAAACAACAACAGCCCTTAGGATCAAGGTTTCTCTCTGTCTTTCAGAAACATTTCTCTCTGGGTATTTTAACAGTCTCCCAGGGGGAATTAGAAATATCCGTGCCCTCAAATGTGCTTCGTCAGATCCCTTTCTAACTGTCAGAGTGATCTATTCAAAAGAGAATGTTGATCACATCTCTCTCTTGCCAAAAATCCTCTAAAGTTTGCACAAGTAACTCAGCATTAGATTTAAATTGTATGCCTTATACTCTAAATAATCACGTCCCTCAAGCCTCTCAATCTCTCTCTCTCTCTCTCTCTCTCTCTCTCTCTCTCTCTCTCTCTCTTCCTCTCTCTCTCTCTCTCTCTCTCTGTCTCTCTGATTAGAAAACTGATTTTATCCACAATCTCTCGCTATAAATTATTTGGTTATTCTCTGTGCCCTATTTTCTTTCACCTTACAAACAAAGAAATTGCAACTAATAAGCAAACAAATATTGAATGGCATTAGAAAGTGTCTAGATCCTGGGTCATATAGCTTCCTAGACCATTGGTTACCTTTATGAAAACTTTGGTCTTGTTCTCAGTCCATAAATCTGAGATTTTAGAAACTACCAGCACGACCATAACCATCCTCATCACAAAAGATGGTTAGGAAGATGAAATCACCCATGGTAAATGCCTAAAAAATATTCAAGTGTTTTCCACTCACATCAGCCTTGCTAAATCATTTCTCTCTCTCTCTCTCTCTCTCTCTCTCTCTCTCTCTCTCTATATATATATATATATATATATATATATATATATATATATATATATATATATATATATATATATATATATTAGTGTGTGTGTGTGTGTGTGTGTGTGAATATAGCTCTTTATGACTCTCAGTGAGCCCATTACACTTTATGCTGATAGAAAATATATATTAAAACCTCAAACTTCAGAAAAGATTAGCTTTCTGATCAGCACATTTATAAATTTGCCTTGTAAAATTAGTGTCAAGTCTGTCCAGATGGCTTTCCTGTATATGATTGCATTAGGCAGTTTTCCCACCAAATATAATGCTGCCATTGAGGTGAGAGAGGTCCCACTCCTTTACATGGTATAACTAGGAAGTAAATGGAAGTACTAATCTGGTGTCTGAAGAAACATATATATGGAAAGAAATGTGTGTGAAGCTTATATGCACATATATACAAATATTATATAAGGTAATAAAGATTTTAGAATATATAACCAGTTGAAATTATAGACCAATAGCATAATGATTAGACAAAATATATAGAAAATATAAAAGTAAATTTTCATTATTAAGAGGTTGATATATTTCCTAATTATGCCACTGAAATGCTTAATTATGGGGATGGTATCATTTTAATTCACAGAACCTCCTAGTCTTAAGATTTTTGTTGCTATGAAGAGACACCATGACCATGGCAACTCTTACAAAGGAAAACATGTCATTGAGATTGTGGTTTATAGTTTCAGAGGTTTAGTCCATTATCATCATTGCGGGGAGCATGCCTGCGTACAGGCAGACAAGCTGCTGGAGACAGAGCTGCTACATGTTCATTTGCAGGCAACAGGAAGTAGTCTGCCACATGGACAGTATGTTGAGCATATATGAGACCTCACAGCCCAGCTCCAAGTGACACACTTCCTCCAACAAAACCACAATTACTCCAAGATAATCATAGCTCCTAATGTTGCCAATCTCTTTCAAACCAACACATTCCACTACCTGGGTGGCAAAGGCCTGTAGCCATATCATAATGCTGAAATGCACTTACTCCAACTTCAAAGTCCCCATATTCTATCACAGTCTCAACAACGTTTGAAAGTTCAAAGTCTTTTCTGAGATTTATCACATCTCTTTTCTGTAATCCCCCAAAAATCAAAATAAAAAACCAGGCCACATGCTACCAACATATAATGGCACGTTATATACATTACTGTTCCAAAACACAGGGAAGGGAGCATAGCAAGGAAATACTGGAACAAATAAAGACCGAAAACCAGCTGGGCAAACTCCACACTCTGCACCCCCATGTCTGATGTCAAAATGCTCTTCAGATCTCCAAGTCCCTACAGCTTTGTTGAGTGCAATGTACTTATGACTCCTGGGCTGTTTCCACTCCCTTGTTAGCAGCTTACCTTGGCAAATATACCATGGCTAGCTCTGGCATCCCCAAAATCTTGGGGTCTCCAAAGCAATCCAGGTTTCAACTTTACAGCTTCAGGAAATGGACTTCCTGGGGCTCCTTTCATGGACACCTGTGACACATGCCTGGCCTCCATGGCTTTTCTTATGCTCAGAGGCAAATTTCACAGCCCCTTCCATCTATCCTTAATTCCAGATCCACATTGCCAAAGCTGCCCAGGTCTGCTACCTGCTGGGGCTCTAACATAGTCACCTTGTTTCATTGCCTAAGCTTGGCTGTTCTTGAACTTGTGCTGTAGACCATACTGGCCTCAGTCTCAGAGATCGGCCAGTCTCTGCCTTCTAAGCATTGGAATTAAAGGCATATGCTAACATATCCATCTCTAATCATTTTTTAATTCCTTCTTACAAGTTGGAAACTTAGCTGAGTTGGATCTTGCCCCAAGGTCACCACTCCATTAATTCCATTTCTTAATCCACTATCTCCTTGACCAGAGGATTTAGCTCTATTCTACTTCTTGAGGCTCCCATTTATCAATCTGTACATTCTGGATTTTTATTTCATGATCTTGCTCCTTTTCATTAAAAATCTTCATCAGAGTTACCAATAATAACCACACAACAGAATCTATAGTAGACTGTTTTGTGATTTTCTCAGCCAATGGAATTAATCCAAAACTTTCTTTTTAGCTTCAGGCAGACTTTTTGGAAAAGGTCAAAAAGCAGTCACATTCTTCACCAAAATATCACAAAGCCAGTCTCAAGGAAACATACTAACATGCTTTTCCTCTTGAACTTCTTGATCCCCATAGTTCAAGTCATTCTCATCACCATTGTCTTCAATGCTCCTGACAGTATGTCCCATTAAGCAGTGCTTAAAGCTTTCCACCGCTTTCCTAACCCAAAGCACCAAAATCCAAACACCTTCAAGCAAAAACATGGTGAGAGCTATCATAGCAATACCCCAGTACCTGGTATGAATTTGTCTTAGGGTTTCTATAACTGTAAAGAGACACCATGACCATGGCAACTCTTTTAAAGGAAAACATTTAATTGAAAAGGAAGATTATGGTTTCAGAGGTTTACTCAATTATCATCATTGCAGGGAACATGGCATTGTGTAGGCAGACATGGTGATGAGAAAGTAGTTGAGAGTTCTACATCTTGAAGACAACAGGTAGTGGTCCATGATCTTGGGTGGTGTCTTGAGCATATATGACCTTAAAGCCTAACTCCACAGTAATACACTTCGTATAAGAAGACCACACCTTCTCCAACAAGGTTATACTTCCTAATAGTGCCATTTCCTTTGGGGGCCATTTTCTTTCAAACCATCACACTCCTCCTAGGGCAGAAGGACTTGCTACAATTCGCTTATCCTCAGCTCATGTTTGTCCATATTTTTGCTGTATGTCATTTCTAGTAAAAGTAACTTTAAATATCTAGACAACGCAGAGCCTGGCAAAGTTAACAAAGAATGTTCCCCGAGACAAGCAGAAAGCACTCTCTCCAGGAAGAGAGAGGCACATAGTTATTAAAAGACTAAGGTATGAAATGTACATGTTACTGTGAGAACAGGCAAAGTGTTCATAGATTTTAAGATGTATAGTATCCACTTGCTATTGAAAGGTCTTCAGCAGCAATTAAAAGCACTGATAGAGGATATGGTAGACAATAAGTGTGATTTACAGTTTCATAAAAGACAAAGTGACATCAGGGGCAAGGAGTAAGTGTTCTGCAATGATCAGACTGTCTCAACTTCTGAAAATGGAGTCACATGGATTTGCTAGTGATGATAATTAGAAAAAATGGGTATTGTAAAATAATATGTATGTTTTTTATTAAGAATTTTTTTATTCATTTTACATACCAAGCACAGATTCCCCTGTCCTCCCTCCTCCCGTCCCCCAGCCCTTTCCCTGAACCCACCCCCTATTCCTTCCTGTGACAGGGCAAGGCCTCCCGTGGGGAGTCAGCAGAGTCCCACACATGCAGTTGAGGCAGGTCGAAGTCCCTCCTCCTGCATCAAGACTGTGCAAGGTGTACCCCACAGTTAGTGGGCTCCAGAAAGCCAGCTCATGCACCAGGGATGGATCCTGATCCCACTGCCAAGGGGCCCCTTAAGCAGATCAAGCTACACAATTGTCTTGCCCATACAGAGGGCATAGTCGAGTCCCATGAGGGCTCCATGGCTGTTGGTCTAAAGTTCATGAGTTCTCACTATCCTGCTTTGGCTGTCTCTGTAAATTTCCCCATCAAAATCTCAATGCCCCTTGCTCATAGAATCCCTCTTCACTTTCTACAATTTGACTCCTGGAGCTCTGCCTGGTGCCCAGCTGTGGCTCCCTGCATCTGCTTCCACCAGTCACTGGACAAAGACTCCATGATGACAGTCAGGGCATCACCAATCTGATCACTGGGGTAAGCCAGTTCAGGCACCTCCTCCACCACTGCCAATAGTCTAAGCTGGGGTCATCCTTATGGATTCCTGGGAACCTCCCCAGCACCCGGTCTCTCCCTATCCCCATGATGTCTTCCTCTATCATGGTATCTCTTTCATTGCTCTCTGTAGCTTGAGTTTTCCTGCCTGCCCCACGGTCAGGATAAATCTCTTTCACCTGCCAGTCCCATAGCCGCTCAGACCCAACCAAGGAAACACAGAGACTTCTATTGCTTATAAACTGTATGGTCATGGCAGGCTTTTTGCTAACTGTCCTTATATCTTAAGTTATCCATTTCCATAAATCTATACCTTGCCACATGGCTCGTGGCTTACCGGCATCTTTACATGCTGCTTGTCCTGGCGGTTGCTGGCTGGCAGGCAGTGACTCCTTCTGCCTTCCTGCTCTTTTAATTCTCTCTGTTAGTCCCGCCTACTTCCTGCCTAGCCACTGGCCAATCAGTGTTTTATTAGCAACACATTTGCCATACAGAACATCCCACAGCAGCTCTCCCATTCTGTTCCTGTTCTAGACATCAAAATACCAAAGAATCCGATTTAAAAAAAAATGGGCTACAGAGCTAAACAGATAATTCTCAACAGGAGAATCTCAATTGGCTGAAAGACATTTAAAGAATTGCTCAACATCCTTAGTCATCAGGGAAATGCAACTCAAGATGACTCTGAGATACCATCTTCCATCTGTCAGAATGGCTAAGATCAAAATCACTGATGACATCTTATGTTGAAGAGGATGCTGAGCAAGGGGAACACTCCTCCACTGTTGGTGGGAATGCAAACTTGTACAGTCACTTTGGAAATCATTATAGTAGTTTCTCAGAAAGTTAGGAATCAATCTACTTCAAGACACAGGTATACTACTCTTATGGCATACACCCAAGGAATGTGCAATCATACCACAAAGACACTTTCTCAACTATGTTTATAGCAGCATTGTTCACAATAGCCAGAACCTGGAAACAACCTAGATGCCCCTCAACCAAAGAATGGATAGAGAAAATGTGGTACATATGCACAATGGAATACTACTCAGCAGTAAAAAACAATGACATCATGAAACTTGCAGGCAAATGGATGGAACTAGAAAGCATCATCCTGAGTGAGGTAACTCAGACTCAGAAAGATAGACATGGTATGTACTTACTCATAAGTGGATAGTAGATGTAAAGTGGAGTATACCTAGACTACAATCCACAGCTCCAAAGAGGCTAGCTAACAGGGAGGACTCTAAGGGAGATACATGGATCACCCTGGGAAGGGGAAATAGATGAGATCTCCATGAGTAAACTGGGGGTGGGGGGTAATATTAGGTAGGGGATGGGGGAAGAGAATATGGGGGGATGGGATGGTCAAGCTGGAATATCTATGTTTTTGAAAATTTGTAAAACAAAGGTCATTAATGGAAATATGACTGAAAGGTATAACAGATCATAATTTGTCTTGTTACTCTTGATATCCTATTGAATAATTAAAGTTCAGTAACTCAGATCATAGCCATCTTTGGAGGCTCAGCTGTTACCAGAATGATTAAACAAAATGGAAATATGTGTGGAGACTCCTGAGGACACTGAAAGTAGATCTGCTATACAGCTCAGCTGAAACGCAGAGGACTTAATAACCTATGGTAGAGATACACAGCCATGTTCATTGTTGCCATTTTCACAATAGCTAGGAAATGGAATCAGATTAGATGTCTACCCACTGCTGAATAAATGATGAAAATGTGGTACATATACACAGTGGAAACCTATTCTACACAAAGGAAAAATGAAATTAGGAAATTTGCAGTAGAGAAATGCAACTGATAAAAATTGCCCTCAATGAAATTACACAGCTCATTGTGAGTCTGGGTTACCTCACTCAGGAGGATTTTTTCTAGATCCCTCCATTTGCCTGCAAACCTCATGATGTCATTGTTTTTCTCTGCTGAGTAGTATTCCATTGTATATATGTACCACAGTTTGTTTATCCATTCTTCGGTTGAAGGGCATCTAGGTTGTTTCCAGGTTCTGGCTATTACAAATAATGCTGATATGAACATAGCTGAGCGAGTGCCCTTGTGGTATGATTGAGCATTCCTTGGGTATATGCCCAAGAGTGGTATAGCTGGATCTTGGGGGAGATTGATTCCCAATTTTCTAAGATAGCGCCATATTGATTTCCACAGTGGCTGTACCAGCTTGCATTCCCACCAGCAGTGGAGGAGAGTTCCCCTAGCTCCACATCCTCTCCAGCACAAGGTGTCCTCAGTGTTTTTGATCTTAGCCAATCTGACTGGCGTAAGGTGGTATCTCAGAGTTGTTTTGATTTGCATTTCCCTAATGATTAGGGATGTTGAACGATTCCTTAAATGTCTTTCAGCCATTTGTGTTTCCTCTGCTGAGAATTCTCTGTTTAGTTCTATGGCCCATTTCTTAATTGGACTGTTGGGAATTTTGATGTTTAATTTCTTGAGTTCCCTATATATTCTGGATATCAGTCCTCTGTCAGATGTGGGGTTGGTGAAGATCTTTTCCCATTCTGTGGGCTGTCGCTTTGCCTTGTTGACCGTATCCTTTGCTCTACAAAAGCTTTTCAGTTTCAAGAGGTCCCATTGATTGATTGTTTGTCTCAGTGTCTGAGCTACTGGTGTTATACCTAGGAAGCGATCTCCTATGCCAATGCGTTCAAGACTACTTCCTACTTTCTCTTCTAGCAGATTCAGAGTAGCTGGATTTATGTTGAGGTCTTTGATCCACTTGGACTTAAGTTTTGTGCATGGTGATAAATATGGATCTATTTGCAGCCTTCTGCATGTTGATATCCAGTTATGCCAGCACCATTTGTTGAAGATGCTTTCTTTTTTCCATTGTGTACCCACTCATAGGAGAATACTAGTTGTGGAACAAGGATGACTGGACAGCTACTCACAACACCAGGGAGGCTACCTGGATAATAGGACCCCAAGAAAGACACGGGGATCGCCCAATGACAGAGAAATGGATGAGATCTACATGAACAATCTGGACGTAATGAGGGGCGAGGGGCGAGAGAAAGAGAACTTGGGGAAGCAGGAGATCCCAACTGGATCAAGAACAGAGAGGGAACATAAGGAATGTTCAAGATAAATGAAGACCACATGAGAATAGGAAGAAGCAAAGTGCTGGAGAGGCCCACAGAAATCCACAAAGATGCCCTCACAATAAACTGCTGGCAATAGTCGAGAAATAGCCCGATTTGACCTACCCTGGTGATAAGATGGCCAAACACCCTAATTGTCGTGCTAGAAACCCCATCCAGTGACAGAGGGAACTAGATGCAGATATCCACGGTCAGGCCCTGGGTGGAGCTCCGGGAGTCCAATTGGCAAGAAGGAGGAGGGTTTATGTGAGCAAGAGTTGTTGGGACCAGGGATGGATGGAATACAGGGACAAATGGCCAAACGAATAGAAACACATGAACTGTGAACCAATGGCTGAGGGGCCCCCAACTGGATCAGGCCCTTTGAATGGATGAGACAGTTGATTGGCTTGATCTGTTTAAGAGGCATACAGGCATTTGGACTGGGCCCTGTGCTCAGTACATGAATTGACTGTTTGAAACCTGGGTCTTAGTAGAGACCCTAGGCTCAGCCTGGGAGGAGGGGACTAGACCTGCCTGGGCTGCGTCCACCAGGTCGATCTCAATCCTCGGGGGAGTCTTTGCCCTTGAGGAGATGGAAATGGGGGGTGGGCCGGGGGGGGGGGGGGGGCGGCCCGGGGGGGGGGGGGCGGGACGGGAGGAGGGAGAAAGGGGGAATTTATGGCTGATATGTAAAGTTGAATTATATTGTAAAATGAAATAAAATAAATTCAAAAAAAAAAAAAGAAATTACACAGCTCAGGGAGACGAATGTCATTTGTGCCCTCTTAAGTGGTTCTTGTATTTAACTTGGAATATCTATTGCGAGCAGAAGACTGGAAAGGGTCTATGGTGGAGAGGGAGGCAAGAAGTGGGGCAAATAATAGAACTTACATATATTGGAATTGGGGGCATAGAAAATGCAGTGGAAAGGTTTTAAATGAAATGGTTTGTATTTATTCTTTGATACCTTCATGCATGTATTTATAAATTTTGGCCATACTGATGACTAATCCTTTTCTATAGTTCTCTCCACTCAACATATCCCTTATCAAACATCATGTCCATGCATTACTATTTTATATTCCAGTAGACCCAATGGGTGTTGCCTATATTATAATAGGTGTTAGGCCATCCACTAGAAAATAGGAGACTTACCAATAGTCATAATCCCAAAGAAAACTGACCCTTGCTCCCTTAGAGCCATCAACTGACAATAGACATTCAGTTAAGAGCAGAACATTCTTAACCTTCCCCCCTCCATTTTGACCAGGTTAATATGATGCAAATCTTGTGCAGCTGCCATGATTTCAGTGGATATTGATGGATAGTAGGTGAAGGAGAGTCATTACTTTAGTTGTTTATTGCTTAGAGAGCCCACCAGGATCTAATGGATAATTTTGCACCCAAGGTCACATGAATCCATGGTGAAACTCAATGGGAAACAAAAGATCACAAAAAAGACATGAAATTAAGAAAGGAACTTGTAGGGAGGAGGGAAATTTCACAGGGTTGGAGGAAACTAGGAGAGAGTAAAAAGTGAGCATGATTAGATTGCATTATATACATAAATCAAACTTTCAAAGAACAAATGTAACTAGTTAACATGTGAAAGAAAAATGAGCAATTATTAACCAGCCCCATTCCATTGACTATGTCTTTATAAGGAAAGGGCATTCGATGAGACAGCCCCACTTAAGCACTGGGCAAACCACATATAAATAAAGAGAAGGAAGCCAAGGAAAAAGGTCTCTGAGAAAATGGACTTATACACAAAATTATTCATGACTTTCAAACTAAAGCTTGTTTGTAAATTTGCTCTGTTTATGACTGAAGGTGTCCAGCTTTTTCTCAGCATCAATATTGAACTAATACATAAGACAGTAGGTTTAACTAAAAAGACCCTACAAGTTCTAATTTAGTAGCATTTTTAGATATGTATGCTATGAAATTAGAATATATATTCTATATCTGTATAGATATAGATTGTATGTATAGATAGATAGGTATTCAGAGATGCAAATTTATATGCCTTATATAAAGGCTATGTGCTTCAAGATTTTATTATGTGTCATAAAATCTTTTACAGTCTTACTCATAGCTTTAAGCACACTCTTGGTTCTGTATTTTCTACCTCTGTTGTGATTGATGAGGTCACAGGTGATATTTTTCTTTCAGATATACTAATCTCTTTCACACATTGCTGACATTGAGAAGGTCAGGGAAATGTCATGAGCTGAGTGATATTTGAAAGAACCTACTACTGTATTCCAGGATTCAGCAACTCAAGGATAAAGCTGACTTCTACAAAGAGTGTCACTACTCGGTGCTAGCACACTGCATGGTTCTTGACCATGCTGCTTGTCTGTGACCACCTGGACAGGACAACATATCTTCAGGCATCTAAGGACACGGTGTATTGAGAAACAGAGAGACCTGTTAGAAGTAAGAAACTCCTGTG
>CABHPP010143127.1:11333-27842 GCA_902168425.1 Peromyscus attwateri
GTGTATTGAGAAACAGAGAGACCTGTTAGAAGTAAGAAACTCCTGTGTCTCAGAAGTCCCATGGAAACAGAGCAAACAGCTTTGCTTTTAGCACGAGCAAGGAAGGTTGGTAGATTCCAAAAAGTAGAGTACAAATATAATTACCCTGGAAATATATCTCTGATGACTCTGGTGATCCTGTAAAGTTCACATAGCATGTTGTATCCATAGCCCATTGGTGAGGGAGCCTTTCTAAATTGTTCACTAAAATAGGATGGAAAAGACCAGACAGGCATTCATATGCATGGCAGAGAATCTGGTGGTCCACAATGCAAAATGGGCCCAAATGTAGATTTATCAGTTACATGGCCTTCTCTATCTTTCCTCTAATTAAGCAGTCCTCAAATAAGTCCTGCACTATACTTCAGGAGGACACAAATAAATTCCATAGAGAGTCTGAGTTGATAAGAGATGGCCAAAGACTAAATTTGTAAGAAAAGAATGAGAAAGAAACTTTTATATGTAAAAGTAAACAAGATTAAAAGAAAGAAGGAAATGTTAGGCATGCAAGATTTTTTAAAGCAAATTTTGAAATAAAAAAGAAACATGAATCATGAAAATCAAAATATATGTTTGATCAGCATATATTTTTGATGCTTACACAGAAGACAAAATTAAAAGAGTTCAATTCTAATGCCTGAAAAATGCCCAAGCTTAAGATGAAATACAAAAATAGAGGACTGGGTCATAACATATAATTTAAAGAAAATGCCTTCAGAAAAATAATCTTGAGATGCAATGCTATCAGAAAATTACACATAAACATTGCAAAAAGTCATCATAAGGAGACAGCCTATTATTGACTTTGAAAAAAATTCTGAATTTATGTAGTTTACCCTTTGAGGGGAATAAGCAGACTGCTGTGCTCAACTCTGTAACTGTGGCCCTTAGTAATTTGAATAGAACATTTTGGATAATGGTGCTATATATGGAACTTAGAAATGTAAAATGGTAAAATGATTCATCAAGGAATTGCAGATTCATAATACTGATTCATGTTAATCCCATATGGTTCTGTGGTCACTTCACCTGGGATTTTAGTGATGATTTGGGTCATTTGGTTTTAACAGCCAATGCTCCTGTTGCTGGGTCAGACCAAGAGAATGGTGGGAAGTTTTGCTGAAGCCTAGCAGGCTAGGAATTCCAAGTGTGGTGTCCTAATTAATTCAAATTTGTATATGAATGACCTCAATACCATCAGTCTTAACTAGCTATAATGTGTATCTCTATAGGTATCATACACATACATATAAGTGATAGAGATTAAGCCATGCTAATGAGAGACAGTGACCATCATCAATTTGGTTATAGATCATTGCTGACAATATAAACACACGTGTGCACACACTACTCCTACTCTCCAATGAACAATGTTGTACAGAAAATCTCATCAAATAAAATGAGATTCTTGTAATGATATTTCTTCAACTTCAATATCTGAGCTAGTCTCTTGCATGTAATTTCTTTCCAGTTTACTGTAATCGTCTGTCTGCCATTTAGAAAGGGCACACTGGCACCCCTTCCTTATCTCATCCTGCTGGGCAGAAGTCCCACTTTGGAGTCGGGCATGGAAGATTTCTTGCTTTGTTAAGTACATAATAACATAGTGTGGAATTCAAAGGCACCATTCTTCTGCTCTTCCTTACAAAGGCAACTGCCTTGCTTCCCCCAGCAAAGACTTTGGAGAAACTCCAGAGCCTCCTCCAAGATGATGATGGTCCTGCTCACAGTAGACTTGCTGGCCCTGAGCTCTGCTCAGGGACCAAGTGAAAATATGAGAATATGGGTGTAGATGCTGTGACTCTGCTTAAAGAACAGAGACAATACTGCAGGAAAGGAAAGAGACAGGAGGTAGGACAGGAGATGTGAGGTAAATGGAGTCACAGAGTGTTTAGGAAAAGCAGAGGCTCAGTTTTGAAGACACTGGTAATTAAAACAGACTGTTAAGGCCAGTAGCCTCACTGTTCTGTGTATGAAGGAAAGATGACAGAGGCCACAGTCATTTTAAGGACAGGAAATGAAATAATATAACTGAAACTATTGGACAGAGAAATAGAAACATCCTCTCCATTTTCATTTCTCCCCACTCTCAATATTGCAATGTGTCATCAGTTGTGTGTGTTTAATGTTTTACTAAAATGATTCTCCTTATTCCTTTTGAGAAGACATGGAAATATAAGATAAGAATTTATTAAATAAGGAAGACAGAATGACAGGGGAATATTTTAAGTTACTGATTATATATATGACATAACACACACACATACATATATACATATGACTTCTCAGTGTAAGCAATACGGTTCTAGGGAAGAGCAGGAGGATGAAAAGGGAAGTTTAGGGTGTGACTTAGTGGTTGAAACTCAGCATGACAGTCACCATTGATGCTGCAAATTTCTGCTCTCTGATCATTTCACAGACTGTAACTGAAAGTTCCCTTAGGGGATGTACAGAATGTGGCTAAAAGTCACTTACTCCCTGTAGGATGCTTGTTGCTTTGGTGAATTCACTTTCCACTCTATCCTTTGCTTTACATCCCAGTGGCCTTGTGTGAATACCCTTCCCGACTAATATCAACATATTGTCAATCAATCTCCTTTTCTGTATTTAGTATGGAGGGTGATCAGTTCTTTTTTTTAATTCTACAGTGCCTATCACTTCTACTTTTCTACTTTTACTAATTAATGAATCCAAGTTTCCAAAAGTTACTAACATTCTCTAAACTCAGTACTAAGGACCATTACCAGGGAGGGCAATAACTTGAATAAGCCAGAGTTCTAGCACACTGAAAATAGGAGTAATTTGTCTTTTTGTATCACAAAGAAGTGGTTGCTAGGATATAAAGCTTAGATGCAGTGTCCTGATTCTGACTCTTCTATGGTACCAAGAGTTCCTCAATGGTTTCCTCTACCCTTACATTTCCTCTATTGCAGTATTTGTTGCAGCAACAAAACTGCACAATTATGTGACTCTCAGTTTTCTCTGTGACTCTGTATTCAAACAAAGTATTGAGTCCATATCTGATACCCTTTGTCAAATTTATTCATTGAATACCATGTGGAGAGCTACTTGTGTCCTTTTCTTCCTGCTGCTTCTACTCCTCAACCTGAGCCCAGGCTTCTGAGCAAGCTGCTTTAGGTTTAACACAGAAATTAGCTCTTTGATTTGGAGTCACAAAACAAAGACAAAAACAAACAGCATGAAACAGAACTAGCATATGTGAGCCAGTTTCATTGCTTTACTTTTGTCTGAGGAAACTGATTGTGAATATTCTGAGGTGCTAGAGATCCCAAGGGCTCATTCTGGAAACTTCATTGTGAGTGCTTCCATATCATCAAAGTCCATGGGTTAGAAAGAGCTCTCCAGGAAAACATAAGGATGGTTGCTATTGAATTAGAGGCTCCTGGAAAGGCTACTGGGTGAAAAAATTCATTGAGATAAAGGGAAAAAAATCAGGTATTACTAAGCTCATCTGTTATTTGCTTTACTCACTCAGGTCTTCAGAGCCTAAACCAGATCCCCAGTCAGAGACCACCTCCTCTGGGATTGCCACAAAGTCCCTCCGTTAATGGGAACAAAGGTGGTAGTCCTTATCAGGGACGACTACAAGGAGGAAACTATCACCAAGGTCTCTCTTCTCAGCCTGGAAACCAACAAGGCCCACAGCAGAACTGAAATCCTCAGCCTGGAAACTAGCAAGGCCTACTCCCACAAGGAGGCCCACAGCAGAACCAAGATCCTCAGCCTGGAAACCAGCAAGGCCCACCCCAACAAGGAGGACCACAGCAGAACCAAGGCCCTCAGCCTGGAAACCAGCAAGGCCCACCCCAACAGGGAGGCCCACAAAAGAACCAAGGTCCTAGGCCTGGAAACCAGCAAGGCCCACCTCCACAGGGAGGCCCACAGCAGAACTGATCCCCTCAGCCTGGAAACCAGCAAGGCCCACCACAACCTTTCTAAGAGCTCAGATCACTGGGACTCCCACTGCCCCACAGACCTTTGGTCATTAAACTAGAGTTCAATGACAGCTATGACAACATTTATCCCCCTGAAGAAACAACCAAACTCTTTTATTTGTCAGAGTATAGAAACCAAAACCAATCAAAATATTTAGAAATGACATAGTCTTCGATTCAATTTCATATATTTTTGTTAACTATTAAATGTTTTATTCATGAGAGAAAGTATTTTTGGAATAATATCACCTGCAAATTTTGTGTTTCACAATTATTTTGTGTCATACATTTTTTGGAAAAAGACCCCCCCCTCCTTTTTTTTGTTTGTTTGTTTGTTTGTTTTTCGAGACAGGATTTCTCTGTGTAGTTTTGGTGCCTGTCCTGGATCTCCCTCTGTAGACCAGGACTCGAACTCACAGAAATCCACCTGGCTCTGCCTCCCAAGTGCTGGGATTAAAGGCATGGGCCACCACCACCTGGCTTGGAAGGAGACCCCTTTTCTTTCGAGGTCCTCTGCCTCCTTGCTTGGTCTCATTAGCTCATACATATCTCATCATGTTTTTTTTTCTTTTTGCATGTTCTTATTGTTTATGTTTGACATGTCAAGTCCTCTCTGTAACCTGCCTTCACTATTTGTTTCTTTCAGAAAGTGAGTAAGAAGATGGCTCTCTCACAACATTCTTCTACTGACCCAGCAGCAACAGAACTATAGTTTCACTACACTAATAAAATGATGAGCATACAACTTCTGATTGTTGTTCTTCTTTCTGGATGTGCTTGAACCTGGAATTTCAGGGCTGACAATAATCTAAGAGCATCAGTACTCATTCTTTCATGGAGTCTTCCAGCAAGCTTCCCTTCTCAAAGTCCATGAGCCAGGCACAAGGTGCAAGTGTTGCACTGTTACCACTATTGCCTGGTCTCTACAAAATAATGGATTTTAAAAATTTATACCAACATGATTGAATAACAGACTCATAATTTTGGCAGACTGGGAACACCTAATGGAGTACAGACCTCAGCATTTGCTGAGGAATCCTTGAAAAATTTAGCCAGTTGTGGTAGTATTTGACTAAAATTCCAACAATTGGGAAGTTAGAGGAAAGAGAATCAGTGTTTGGTGTACATTGTGACTGTCAGACAAACTGGTGACTACAAAGATAGAGCCTGGTTTCACTAGCTCAACAGAATTGCCTCTTTGGAAGCTGTCTTTGGAAAAGCTACATTCACCTCCCTTTCCTAATCCTGTAACATCCCTACACACTTTCCTGACATTTTAAACACTAAGAAAAGGACTTAGCTAAGTAGGACCACAAAGTCCTTCCTTAGTAACTAGTTGAAATCCACTGTGATTAGTCACAACCTGTCATTGACAGAGACTGGAAGCAGTCTGTAACTTCACTACCTTTTCCCTCCCCCATCAAATTACTGCATGCCTTTGGTCTTTTTTGTTTTTGTTAAAAAAGATCTTGGGTGATAGAACTCCCCAGATCTCCCCAAACAGAAACATATCTTCATCTTCCTCAGGGATATTTTTGAACAAACCTCCTTTCCTGTCAAGACTCTTCTCTCAATCACTGGCACTCAAGCAGTAGGCAACTGGATCTCTGACTATGTCAACCTTCATTTGAAATCCACTTTCCTACCATTGAGTACATTTCTTTCTTATAATTTATCATAGTTTAGCACTTTTTCTGCCTCTGCCCCTGTAATTCTTCATCCAGATCTGAGTGGATTGCCAAAAACAGACACCAATATGGGAATTTATGAGGCAGGAATCCAGTGTCTTTAAGACAGTAGTTCAACTCTATCTTTTTCTTAAGGTTTCTAATTTCTCAATAAGTTAACATATAAAGATGTAACTCATAAAATGACACTAGGTAATCCTGAGATGATAGAAAATTCCTTAATTTCCAAGAAACATAGGAACCCATATATGTTTATAGCTCAAAGAAAATTAAACATAATTTCCTATTTCCCTTGCACAAATGACTTTTCAAAAATCTGAATTATTTGAGCTTGGTATTTCTCTCTTTCCATAGACAGACAATTAATACTTTTGGCATATCCCTTAGAGCATTCTCTAAACTCTTTGATAATTTGAGTCAATGTAGCATGAATCTTCAAAGTTCTTATTAATAATATCAAACCTGAAGCCAGTTATTGGGGTGAATGCTGGAAGATCAGAGAAGCAGAACAAGCCACAGCTACCTTAGCTCTCCAGTTCCTCAGCTGATCCTGTTTCCTCAGACTGGAAGCTTCTCAGTCCTCATCCAGAATGAATGAATCTCAGCTGAACTGTGCTGCTCAAAGCCTAAAAGCTTAAACAGCCAAATGCTTCTAGTTTCTGGTCCTCATGCCTATCTTTCTGCTTTCTGCCATCACTCCCTGGGATTAAAGGCTCACTTTCTAGGATTAAAGGCGTGAGTCACCATGCCTGGCTGTTTCCAATGTGGCCTTGAACTCACAGAGATCCAGAGGGATTTCTGCCTCTGGAATGCTAGGATTAAAGGTGTGTGCTACCACTGCCTATCCTCTATGTTTAATATTGTGGCTGTTCTCTTCTCTGACCCCAGATAAGTTTATTTGCATGCACAATATTTTGGGGAACACAATACCACCACAAGTCAAAACCACTTATATTAAACTTTGACTTGGGGAGTTATCAAACTTTCAAATTTGGGAAACACACTAGAGTAAAATGGCAGCTCGCTGTGAGACACATCATAGTTACAAATGGCCTAATAAATGCACCTTAAGTAGTTGTAAAATAACATTTTTGTATTCTAACATTAAAACTCTATTCTTTTCTTGATAGTGATCAAAGATCACAGGAGGCAGAAGGTAATATCTTGATGAATCATGTTATTTATTTCCCATTCCAATTACTTAAAAGGTAAAGAAAACACATTACATTTTAAGACCATTATCCCAGGAAAATTTTTTATTTGTAATCAAGCTCTATTTTGGTACCAGTGTATTGTAGATATGACTAACCATAACTAAAATAAGACCAAAGCAACAACATCAAAAATCACTGATATGTTTGTCAGCCATATCTTTGTTGGACTCCTAACAGTGGGAGCAGGTGTGTCTCTGACCCTTTTCCTCCTGTTGGTTTGCCTCGTATAGCTTTGATAGGAGGGCCTTTGCCTTGTCTCGTTGTACTTTGCTTTGTCATGTGGTTGTTGTCTCTTGGAAGCCTGCTCTTTTCTGAAAGGAAATGGATGTGGAGTAGATCTGGGGAAGAACTGAGAAAAGGCAGGAGATGGTAGTACTAGTACAGGGGGACACTATGATTAAGATGTAGCTTGTGAGAGAAGAATCTGTTTTCAGTATATAGATGGCCTCCTTTCTGTCCTACATCTTCTATATTTCTATTCCAAAACTCCCCAAACCCTCTGTCTTGTCACTCTCATACACAAAAGGGTCTTGTTGCTGTTTCTGCCTACACTTTTTATATGATGGTAAATCCTTCTTGTCAGAAGGCCACATTAAAGTGACTTATCAGTAAGACAATAATCATGCCTACGTGACAGCCTGTCAAGCTGCCCTATCTTCTCTTATGACTCATCCCACCTACCTCCAGGCTACCAGGCTAGGGCAGAAAGAAGAATATTTTAAGTTCTGATTTTGTTGAAGGCAGGGAGAGAAAGACTCATTTGTTGTTTGTCTGTGGAAAGAGAGAAATACTAAGTTCAACCAATTTAGATTTTTGCAATGTCATTTATGAATGGGAAATAGGAAATTATGTTTAATTTTCTTTGAGTTATATACATATATGGGTTCTTATGCTTCCTAGAAATTTAGGAAATTTCTAAAATCTCATTATTATCCAGTATCATTTTATGAGTTACAACTTTATCTGTTAACTTATTGAGAGTTTAGAGACCATAAGAAAAACAGCAAAGTTGACTGCTGTCTTAAAGAAACTAGATTCCTTCTTCTTAAATGTCCATCTTGGTGTGTCTATTGGCAATCCATTCAGATCCGGATGAAGAATTACAGGGGCAAAGGCAGGAAAAGTACTAAGAAATGATAAAGTAGAAGAAAAAAAGTGTTCACAAAAGTGGGAAGGCTGAATTCAAATTGAGGTTGACTGAAACAATTACCTGAATTGTTCCAGTATACTAAAAACTTGGGAGTCAGAAATTGAGATACAGACCTGATAATCCCAAGGAAAGCAGAGAACCAATTGGCTGACCTTCTCTCTACATTTTCCCCAATCAACCAGTTCTGGGAATCCTCTCTTCTCTCTTTCTGTCCTCTCTATCAGACTCCTAAGTCCTCCAAGAATTCTATGGCTAATATCCATCAGCCAATTGCTGACTCAGTCCTTTGATTTCAGGTGGTTTTATTGGCGCAGTGGATTGGCTGTATGAACAATTCTCCTGCAATATTTCCCCCTTTTTGTCTCAATACAAATGTAATGTTTTAACTCTAACAATGCAAAACTGTACAATAAGAACAACTATCAAGTAAGAAATATATTCACAATGTCCAGTCCATTAATATATGGCAAATTCAGAGAAAATACTGTATCACCTATCTTATCTTGGTGAATCCAAAGTTTTGTACTTAATTTACTTTCTATCAAAACTAAGAAGACTGTAACTATTACTATCTAATCTTCAACCCTCTCAGAGACCCCAGAAGGATATATTACCTGAGTAAACAGGAAGTGCAGAACAAGTAATTTCTAAAACTAATAAACAACAGAGATATCTGACTGTCTAGACAGTCATCCTAAGGTTCCTCTGCAACATGGGGGCATGTATATTTGGCCTATGGGCCTAAAATATCTGACAGACTTTTCTGTAAAGCAGGAATTTTGAAGTATTGTACTACTGTGTCTTGGCATAGGCTAACAATTGCCTTCTTTTGTGTCCTGCTTGTTCAATTTGTACAACATACTGTCAGCAATTGAGTCAAAGCCAGTTTCGTTGCCCATGGCTAACTTTTGCCATAAGGAAATCAGACTCCAGGAAGTTCTTTGATTCTGGTCATCCTACTTTGAAGTAAATAGGTGCTGGCAGGAACAGAGATGCCTCACTGTCAAGAAAAGTCTTATGTTATTAAAACATTAAAATACAATATTCTGTAGGTCTCAGAAGTGTTTGAAGACAATCTATTTAAATTATGTCTCTGATTGACCATGAAAACATACCTAACATGACTAGAAGTTTGATTGTTATAGATGACTAAGTACTAACCTGTAGCATGAATCTTAAAAGTTCTTATTAATAAAATCAAACCTGAGGCCAGTTATTGGGGTGAACACTGGAAGGTCAGAGAGACAGAAACAGCCACAGCTAACCTCACCTGGCCAACTTCTCGGCTGGTCTTGTTTCCTCAGACTGGAAGCCTCTGTGTCCTCATATCCGAATGGCTCTCAGCTGAACTGTGCTTCTTAAAAGCCTGAATGCTTAACCAGGCCAAATGCTTAACCAGGCCAAATGCCTCTAGTTTTTGGTCCTCACGCCTTATATGCCTTTCAGCTTTCTACCATCACTCCCTGGGATTAAAGGCGTGTGTCATCATGCCTGGCCGTTTCCAATATGGCCTTGAACTCACAGAGATCCAGAGGGATTTCTGTCTCTGGAATGCTAGGATTAAAGGCGTATGCTACCACTGCCTATCCTCATGTTTAATATTGTGGTTGTTTCGTCTCTGACCCCAGATAAGTTTATTAAGGTACACAAAATTTTTGGAACACAATACCACCACACTAACCAGTATTTCATATTATCCTAAAAGCTTTTCAGGATTAGAAAGTTACATTCTTAAATGAGCTGCATAGGTATAATACCTTAAACAAGAAATAGATACATATGATATAGTATAACAAAATAACCTTAATTTGTATCAATATACAAAAATATCTTGAGCATAAGTAGAAGCATATACACAGTACAACAAAAATAACCTTAAATTTATATCAATATACAAAAAAACATACCCATGTAAAATATTTGAATCTAGTAGCTGCCCTTTTAGTTTCAAAGTAGATTCAACAATCTACCCTGTTATCCTACCATTTCCATATCCCAATTTTTCTTTTCAAAATGAGATCACTAAATCTAATTTTCTTTGCTTAGTTTCTTCACTGACCATGACCAATAACTTGTGACCAAGCCCATAAATGATTACAAAAATCCATCAATCGACCAAAAGCTACCCACCCCACTTCTTGGAAATGTGGGCACCATGTTTTTAAAACTACTTCCTGTTGTTTACAGGCAATAGCATCTTTAGGGAACCCTGAAAAAATTGAGATAAAGATCAAGTTCCAGGAGAGCTATCTGTTGTCCAGTCTTGGTGTGATGGAAGAGTGCAAAGGTTGTCTGGTCCTGTCTGGAGTATTCTACAAGGCTACACCATCTTCACTAACAACTTTGAAGTTGTCCTGAGCAGTTTGTAATTCAAAACTGATCTTTGAGTGGTTTTTGTCAGCTTAGTGGTGTTATCACAATCCAGGTGGATTCATCATTGTAGGGCACCAAAGTGTTTTTGGATACTTCAAAGGTTTCTGTTAGGAATGGTCATGGTTCAATGGTTCACTCAGGGAACTGAAACATTTTAAATGCCATACACAGCAGATATTGGAGAGGTTAAAGGAACACAATCTATTAAATATATCCAGGGTACAAAAACTAAGTTCCTAGTTAACTGCTACAGACTCAAGCCTAAAATCACATATAGTATGCTAGATGAAGCCTATTCTAGACTCAGATAGTACTCAATATGACCATTAATATCATAACATAAAGTTTAAATATATATATTATATATAAAAGTTTGATATAATATGTATGCCTTATGAAAAGTTTTAAAGAGTCAGAATAAAGCCAAATGATTATGAGATTAGTAGCAACAGAATAGTCCCTAAATTTGGTTTTCCTTCTGTCCCATACCAGGTGGCTTTTCTGATATGAGACAGAGATTTTGGGTTTTCCTTATACAAGCATGCTTGTGTTTAGTGAAGGAGAGATCCATGCTCCAACTCCAAAGCCAGCTTTAATTTTTAATCGAATTGGGGCTACAGAAAAACCATTTGCCTTATTAGAGGCAAATGCCTGTAGAGAGCAGTAGAGACACACATGTGGGAAGATTTCAGACATTAGCTTACTGGACTTGTGCCATACCGTTAGGCCAATTTAGTCTTTTTCTTGGGGCATTTTCTCTGGCTGACATGTTCTTCTTCAAATGTCTCATTTGTCCCAGGGTCTTAAGATTCCTTAGTTGGATTATTTTTTCTCCTTGAAAGAGAAAAACAAAACCCAGCCACAACCTTAACTTTGGGGAGCTTCTTTTTGGCAGGTTGAATTGCCATGTTCATTGATGAACTATGGCTTCTCCTAATCAAGAAGCCTCTCTTGTTTCATTCTAATCAATTTGGATGATATCCATAGCTTGTCTTCTTCTGTGGAAACAGAATCAAAACATCTTTGTGGTGATATTTTATTTGTGTACCACAATAAAGCAACTACTAGTTTTAAATATTTTACATTGGATTGGATTTTTGTATATTGACACAAGTTTGAGATTGATTTTGTTAGAAAATACTGTACATATATTTCTAATCTTGTTGAAGGCATTTGTACCTATACAGTTCATTTAACAATTTAATGCAATTTTCTAGTCCTTGAAAGTTATTATTTCCAACTAATCAGGATATAAAGAAATGAAAGTTAGTAGTTAGTCATTACAATCAAACCTGTAGTCATATTAGGTATGTTTTCAAGGTCAAGCAGAGATATATTTTAGATAGACAGGTCATCTTCAAACACTTCAGAGATCTGCAGAACATGGCATTTAAGATGTTTTAATAACAGATTTTTTTTAAAGTTTCACAAGCAGTGGTTTTATTTCTGCCATCATTTTCTCACAAAAAGAATATTTACCCCCGAATTCCATCAGAAACATATATTTTACACATCCCAAAGAAAGGAATGTGCTCCAGATAGAGAAGAGGAAGAAGAACAAGCCTTCAGGGTAACAGAGGTCTCTTGTGAGAGCTGTGTTATGGGACATCACAGGTGTTCTGGTAACAAGGATATTTGGGACCAGCTACGTGACTTCCATCACCTTATCCATGAAACTCCAGATGATTACACTAAATGACTTCAAAGAATTTTCTTTCTAGAACATTTTTCAACCTCTGTAGTCATATTAGTCAAATAGGCCAGAAAAGCAGACACATCATATCAGAAATGTGGGAAGAAACTAAAGTATATGCAGGATTCACAAATGACTTGTGAAAGAATTCACATCAAACACAGTAAATTTAGTTATGACACAGTTCAAACATTTGATTGCAGTGACCTTTTAGATTCATATTTCTGTCTTCATTTCTGTTTTGCCCCCTCTCTATCTCATCTGACTCCGATTCCTTTTTATTATTCACCCCAAGACACCATGATTCTATTTTTTAAAAGTATGTGCCTCTACATCTTCCTTCCCTTTCTATTATTCTTTAATTTTTCTCATCTATCATTTATGTAGGGCCACTTATTTTGCTGAAACCTTTTCTACTTTCAATCACATTTGGGAATTATGCACTAGATAGCTGGCAATTTCTAATTTGTTTTAGTTTTAATCTTGTGAAGCATATGAGGATGGATGTCTGTACTGACTTAATGGCAACAGAAATAGTAGAAGTCAGTTTGTTAGTTTGTTTCTATTTTACATCACACACACACACACACACACACACACACACACACACTTAGAAATTTTTTCTTTTTTTATGTCTATGAGACATGTCTGTTCCTAGCAGCACCGATCTACTTCAGAGAAAATTATGGGCATTGGAAAAACTCCATATGGAGTTTACTTTTACTGTGGCAAAAGTTAGCCAATGGGCAAGAAAGTTCCCTCGAATTGACTGCTAACAGTACGCTGTCCAAAATGGACAAGCAAGACACAAAAGAAAGGACTGCCGATCCTTGCCAAGACAATGTAGGAAGGCTCTTTAGAAAATTCTGCTTCACAGATGAGTCAGTTAGATATCCTAAGCCTGTAGGCCAAAGAATTGATGCCCCAACATTGTAGAAGAATCTTGGGTGACTGTCCATGCAGCCAGCTGTTTCTGTCATAACTCAAATTTTTTGGAAGTTGCTTGTTTGAACTTTCTGTTTTACTAGGTAATATTATTTGCTTCTTGGGTCTGAGGGAGTTGAAGATTAGATAGTTATAGTTACAGTTTTCCTTGTTCACAATTTCAGAAAAGAAACATACTATAGAAGTGTAAAGTGTAAGTTTGAAAGACATCCAAAGATAGTTTTCAGTTGGTAATAAAAGTTAGGATACAAAGTGAATTAGGTACATTTTGGACTCACCAAAATTGGATAGATAACTCAATATTTTCACTGAATTTTTCAAATACAAATGGACTAGACATTATTGATGTATTTATTGCCTGTATATTGTATACAGTTATTGTACTTATTGTGTATAGTTTTTCTTATATTAGCTATAACTTTTTTATTTTAGACAAAAAAAGGGGAAAATGTGATATTTTACTGTGTGCCCCAATAAAGCTTATCAGGAGATCAGAGAAAAAAGTTAGCCACTACATTAAACATAGAAGTCAGACAATGGTAGCACACATGTTTATTTCTAGCATTCAGGAGGCAGAGATTCATCCATATATCTGTGTGTTCAAGGCCACACTGGGAACAGAGCTAGGCATGGTGGCACACACTTTTAATTCCCAGCACTAGTTAACCATAGAGGTCTGGAGGTTTGTACAGACAGATAGGAAGTGATAGAGCTGGGCAGAAAGAGGAAGTGATGTGGCTGGGTGAAGTGAGGAAGTGAAATGGCAGAGCACAGAAAGGATATAGGTGTGAGTATACAGGAAGTAGTTTTCTCTTTGAGGATTTCCTAGTGGTAAGAATGTGACTGGCTTCTTTCTGCTTCTCTGATCTCTCAGTTTTCATCCCAATATCTGGCTCTGGGTTTTTTTAATTAATAAGACCATTTAGCAGTTCATCTTATATATCTTTCCCCCATATAACAATATCCTGGTTTACATTCTGAGGTTAGCACCTTCTTAAAGTACACAGTTTGATTTAGTTGAGTGGTGTTTTTCTATTATCCAGTGTCTCTCCACAGCTGTTGTATTGTTCATTTCTCATTATCATTTAAGACTTTAAAGTTAATAAAACATTGTGTAAACTGTCTCTGGGGGTCTTTTTTTACACATCTTTGTTTATTAAGCATCTTTTAAAGTATTTTGATGCTTAAATCTAGTTAGTCTTATCATTAAAAACTAGGTGTTACATATCACTGATAGACCCGAAAGACCAGAGAAGCAGAGGAGCAGACACCAGAGACTTCTTACCTCTCTAGACTTCCAACCATCTATGATTAACTAGTGGCTAGCTCTGCCCTTTGACTCCAAGCAAGCTTAATTTGTCAGAACACAAGATACCAACATTTCCCCCTTTTTGTCTAAATAAAAAGAGTTTTTTGTAGTGGGTAGGTATTCCAGCTTTGATCTGGAAATACTACCCCCATTGAGGCTTTCGGTAACTGTCACACCTATGAGGTGGGGCCGAGAGAAGAGCCCTTAAGAGCTGAGATCTGGATGTGCTGGCTTTCTTGTTTCCTGGATCCTGGACACTGGAGGTAGACCAAGCAGAGTTCCCCAGAGAACACCGCTGGACTGTACTCCATCTTTCCTGGACCCTGTAAGTTACCCCACAAAATAAACCTCCCTTTTAACTATATGGAGTTGCCTTAATACTTCTATCAATAGGTTTTAACTAACAAAAAAACCCTCTATGCAATAAGTACAACAACTATATACAAATACATAAAGACAATAATTACATTAACAATATCTACTCAATTAGAATTTGACAAATTCAGAGAAAATACTACTTTATCTATTCTATCTTGCTGAGTCCAAAGTGTTGTACCTAATTCACTTTCTTCCCTAACTTACATTATCAATCAAAAACTATCTTTTTATGTCTCTCAGCCTTATACAATTTACACCTTTTTTTATAAGTATCCTCTCTGAATTTGTTAAAAAGGAAAACTATAACTATAACTATCTAATCTTCAACTCCATCAGAGACCTGAATCATAATATCACCTGAGCAAACAGGCAATGCAAAGCAAACAACTTCCAACACTAAGAAATTACAGAAAGAGCTGGCTGCCTGGACATTCACTCAAGGTTCTTCCATAACATTGGGACATCCATCTTCAGCCTGGAAAGCCTAGAATATCTGACAGATTTTTTTGTGAAGCAGGATTATTGAAGGACTGTTCCACTTTGTCTTGCCAATGTTCTTAGATAATTTTCTTTTCTTCTTGCTTGTCAAATTTGAACAGCATACTGTCAGCAGTCAAGGCAAGGGCAGTTTCTTGCCCAGTTGCTAACTTTCATCACAAAGTTTTGATACCCATCATCTTCTCTGAAGTAGAGTGGTACTGCTATGAGCAAATATGCCTTGTTGTCATAAAACCAAAAGAACCTTATGTCATTAAACTTCTTAAATGACATATTTTTTCTTTGGTCTCTGAAGTATTTGAAGACTACCTGCAATTCTAAAATATATCTCTGTTTGACCTTGAAAACATACCTAACATTACTACAAGTTTGATTGTAAGAGGTGACTATTAGCTTATACTTCTTTATTGTTCTAAACAGTTCATAAAAATAACTTTCAAAGACTAAAAATTTATATTGCATTTTTAAATGAGCTACATAGGTACAATATTTTAAACAAGAATGTTCAAATGTATATGTATATGTATAGTATGTTCTAACAAAAATAACCTTAAATTTGTATCAGTATACAAAAATCCATATCATTGTAAAATATTTAAAACTAGTAGTTGCTTTTTTGGTTTAAAAGTATAATAATCTACCCTTTTTATCCTATTACTATATTCCTCCAGTTTGTATAACAAGATCCCTAATCTAATCTCCTTTGTTCAGCTTCTTTTTTGACCATACTGATAACAACTTGTAACCAACCCTCTAAACCTTGAAAAATATACATAATCCACTGAATGACCAAAAGAAGCTCACCAAACCTCTTAGGAATATATGTGTCATGTTCTTAAAAATACTTCCTGCTATCTGGGGATGACAGTATCTTTAGGAGACCCTGAAAACAATTGAGATAATTGTTAAGTCCTGGGGGATCTAGCTGTATCATTTGTTATCCAGTCTCTGTGCAATGTAAAAGTGCAGAACTTGTCTCAATTCCTGACTAGAGTAGTGTGTGAGGCTGAACCAGATCAGATAGTCACCTTGAAATTGTCCTGAGCATTGTGTAGTCCAAAGAAGATCTTTAAATGGTGTTTATCAGCTTAGTGGAGTTATTAGAGTCCAGGTGGAACCATCTTGTGGGGCCCCATCCTCCTTTTGGGGACTTCAAAAGTTGCTGTTAGGTATGGTCATGGTTCACTGTAGAAAACATAAACTTTTTAAATGTCGTATGTAGCAGATCTCAAAAATGTTGAAGGACCTTAATTTGTTATGTATATC
>CABHPP010143127.1:27942-71810 GCA_902168425.1 Peromyscus attwateri
GCCACCACCGCCCGGCCTATCTTATAAATTTTAATATCATATTTATACCTCAAGAAAAGATTTAAAGAGTCAAAATAAATCCAAAAGATTATGAGATTAATAGCAATATAGTAGTTCCTTAATTTTGGTTTTTCTTCTGTCCCATATCAGGTGGTTCTTCTGGCAGGTGACAGAGAGTTTTAGTTTTCCTATTAACAAGCATGCTTGAATTTAGAAAAGGAGAGAGCCATCCTCCAAATCCAAAGCCAGCTTTAATTTTTAATAGAACTTGGACTACAAAAAGACCATTTGATATATATGTGTGTGTGTGTGTGTGTGTGTGTGTGTGTGTGTGTGTGTGTATCAGCAGAAACAACATTTGGAAAGATATATGAAATTTTATCCTGTTGGAAATGTGAGATACCAATAGGCCAATACTTTTTCTTGGGACATTTTTTCTGGACGATTCATCCTTTTTCTTCAAATGTCTCATTTGTCCAGTAGTCTTTAGATTCCTTAGCTGGATGTCTTCATTCTCCTGGAAAGACAAAAACAAAACCCTTTCCAAACCCTAACTTTAGGGAGTTTATCTTTTGGAAAATTATATCTGATTGAATGAAATTCATTTGTTAGTCTTATAGGTTAGTTTCAATTGAATGGTCATGCTAGTTGATGAACTACTACCTCTTCTAATCAAAAGGTCTCTCTTGCTCAAATTTAATCTTTATCAATTTTGATGGTATCCAAAGCTTTTTTCTCCTGTGGAAAGAAAAGCAAAACCTCTTCCCCAATGTAACATGTATCTTGATTTCCATTTTGAGGTCAACACATTTTAAAGTATACAGACTGATTGAATTCAATAGTTTTTTCTATTATCCAATGTCTCTGCACCTGCTATTCCTTTTTCATTAGCATTAAGAAAATTTAAAGTTAATAAAGCATTATGCAATGTATCTTTGGGGGTCTTCATTACCCCTTTCTGTTTATTAAGCATATCTTCTAGAGTTTGTTGAGAGCTTTCTTTAATTACTTGCCCTATAGGATTGTGTGGTATATCTGTAATATGCTTTATGTTCTAATATACAAAAAAATTGTTTCATTTTACTGGAGACATATGCTGGAGCATTGTCACTCTTAACTTATACAGGTATCCCCACAATGGTCATAACTCTTAGCAAATGTGTGATTACAGAATCAGCCTTTTCAGAACTCTAAGCAGTTGCCCATTGAAATCCTGAATAAATATCAATAGTGTGGTGTACATATTTTAATTTTCCAAACTCTGCCAAATTAAACATGTCCATTTACCAAATTTCATTTCTTTGAATATTGTTTTTGGTTACTTCCTGCAGGTAGTGGAGTTTGGTTATACTAGGAACAAGTAGGACATTTCCTTGGCTTATTGCCAAATAATGGAAAATTTTTTTCAAATACTTGCTATTGGCATGATGGTTTTATGAAATTCTGAGGGTTCTAGCACATTTTCTATCATAGTTGATTAATTTCATTATTACCTTGTCCTAGAGGGACTGGTAGACCCATATGGGATCTAATATGTGTTTTATATAAGGGATTATTTCTATTTCTGATTATTTCTTGTAATTGAATAAACAACAAAGTCAATTCTTGTCATCTGGAATAAATTCACCAATTTCAATATGTAAAATAACACTTTCTCCATACTGAGAGTCAGTATCTATATTAATAGGTTCTGGACAATCTAATAATACCATCAGAATAGAATATAATTATGACTTTGGAATAGAATCATAAGGGCTTTGGGGCACTTTATTCAAATTTCCTGATTTAAAACCTGCTTTTCCTGATTTTTTTGCATCGATATAAAATGTAGGGACTCCAGAAATTGGTATTTTCCATACAGTGTGAGGAAGGATATAGTTAGTTCTCTTTATAAACTAATTTTCTTGCTTTGGGGATATTTGTTGTTAATCCCTCCTAAAAAAAATTACTGCAAGTTTTTGTCAGTGTTCATTTTCTGCCCATAAAGAGGAAATTTCAGCATTAGTAGAAAGTACTAAAATCTCTGCTGGGTCTATTCCTGCTAATTGGTGAAATCTCAATTTTCCTTTTATCATTAACCCAGAAACCTTTTCTACATAAGTCTTTAATATTTTATTGTGTGTAATCAAAATATCCACTCTAAGACATTATATTATATCTGTATTAAAATTACTGTAGGAGAATGAGTAGAAAGTAAAATAACCAGAATGCAATCAAGCTCTGGATCCAAACAGTACACATCTGCATCCTATAATTTCTACCAAAACCAATTCTCTCTCAGCTTCAGCTGATAATTTTTTTGGACTATTTATGTCCTTGTCACCTTGTAAGGTTTGAAACAAATTACTCATTTCTTGAATTGTTAATCCAGTTGTGGGACATCACCAGTTAATGTCTCCCAGCAAGTTTTGAAAGTCATTAAGAGTCTGCAATTGATCTGAGGAAACTGTACACAAAGCATACCCAATTGTTGCTGGCACTGCACCTTGGGTCTCCCTGTCTCTAATACCCAGGGGCAGGGGATGAGTAGACATGGAGACAATAACACAGACCCCAGGAGGTTGCAAGCAATCTCATTTATTAAACAAAAGGCTGAGGTATTTATGTGTGGGCTGTTTGGCAGAATTTTGCTTCTAGCTGTTGTGGTGTTTCTTGGTTGGCCCTGAGTTGCATGTCATCATTTTTTGGTTTGGAGCTTATGGGTCATGTTTCATCTGGCCAGAGCACTCACTGTAAATATCACAGCTCATTGTTTGCTTAAGGCGTGGCCCAGTGCTTCGACCTTACCTGCCTCATATCACCCATTTTATTTTATATTGTGGGTGCTAGTGGGAATTAGAGTCCTTTGCTCTAATCTTGCTGTCCCCACCTCAGGTCGCACCCAGCATTTGGGCTGTGCCTGTCTTAGGTTGGCCTGCCTGACAAGCTCTTACCCATCATTGACAACCAGCCCTGGAAGGGTGGATCCCTGGAGAGTGTCTAGGGTATGCTGGACATTTGGCCTTAGTATTCAGTCATTAAAGATTATGACCATCTTCTATCAGGTTCAGTGTAACTGGTTTTATATTGAAGTCTTTGATCCACTTGGACTTGAGTTTTGTGCATGGTGATAGATATGAATCTATTTGCAATCTTCTACATGTTGACATCCAGATATGCCAGCACCATTTGTTGAAGATGCTTTCTTTTTTCCATTGTACAGTCTTGGCTTCCTTGTCAAAAATCAGGTGTTCATAGGTATGTGGGTTAATGTCAGGGTCTTCAATTCGATTCCATTGGTCCACATGTCTGGTTTTATGCCAATACCAAGCTGTTTTTATTACTATAGCTGTACAGTAGAGCTTGATGTCAGTGATGGTGATGCCTCCAGAGGTGGTTTTGTTGTACAGAATTTTTTTAGCTATCCTGGGACATGGCAAGACAGTTGTGGAGCTTGATCTGCTTGGGAGGCCCCTGGCGGTAGGATCAGAATGCATGAGTGGGCTTTTTGGAGCCCACTACCTATGATGGGACACCTCGTGCAGACTTGAGGCAGGGGGAAGGGCTTGGACTTGCCTCTACTGAATGTGCCTCCCCATAAGAAGCCTTGCCTTCTTGTGGGTGGGAGTAAGGGGTGGGTTGGAAGGGAAAGGCTGGGGGGGTGGAAGGAGGGAACAGGGGAATCTTTGATTGGTGCATAAAATGAATGAAAAAAAATTCTTAATAAAAAAATAAAGTCTTCATGACAGTTGTCCAGTTTAAAAAAAAGATTATGACCATCATTCATTCATGCTCTGATATGCCCCAGGGCCATGCACCTTGTGCCATCCTTTCTGAAACATAGAAGCTGACAACTATTAAGCAATATCATCATATGATGTCCTCATATCACATGTACCTTCTGTGTCCTGATGCTGGACTCTCTCATATTTTACCTGCATGGGCTGAACTTCAATGTCTGTTATCCTGTTCTGAATAAAGGCCATTGCCTTATTGAATAGGCAAGGTCCAAACATTAGAATGAGGAGCGCTATCATAAGGCATCCCAATATTGTTGAGATTAGTGTGGTGAGCCAAGGAGATGAGTTTTACCAGGACTTGAACCAGCTCTAATTCATTTCTCTCTTTTAATTCCTCCTATTGAGTCCTTCCTTGACCTTTGCCATGGAATCATTGACCAGTCCTGAGTGATCTATGTAAAAACAGCATTCTTCCCCTAAGGCTGCACATAGCCCACCTTGTTGAAGGAACATTAGGTCTAGTCTTTGCCTATTTTGTAGGGCCATTTCTGAGAGGGAAGATAGGGATTCCTGCAAGTAGAAGATAGAGTTCTCAAGCTTTTCAATATGTGAAACAATGGCAGCCCTCAGATTGGAATAGTACTTCTCCTGGGAGATCAAGGAGGCTGCCCCTGTTCCTAGCCCAGCCAGGCTGCCACACAATAGACTAATCATGAGTGCTGTCATTGTTTCCCTTTTTATCCTCTTTCTTGGGGCTGAGCTCCATCTGGCAAGGAATTCTTCATTTGAGTGATAGAGAAGCCTGGAAACTAGTCTAACTAGCATGCAAAATCCCTTTTTTTGGCAATAACCTGGGTATGAGCACAGGGGTCCATCCTGTGGAGTAAGCCCACCAAGTATCATACTGGAGGACAAGGTAGCCAGACATAGTAGCTAAGAGAAGGATCTTGTTGCAGAGGTAGTGATGAGTAGTGGGTACTATTCCTTCACATAGCCCCTTTCCACTTACCTGCTGCAGGGTGAGTGATACCTTGCATGTCCATTGGCATTGCTCTGGATTATTGCTGGTAGAGTAGTTCCCCAGTGTGGCTATGCCTTTGTAGTAAGACTGAGTCACATCATAACAGAACCAGCAGGCATTGGTCAATTTGGGCCAGGAGGCATTTGAAATCCTATATGATTTTTCTACCAGATCTATAAGAGGGTTAGTATCATGAGCTTTAGTGGTAACCTGTGTACAGGGAGACATGGTGGTTGTTGACTTTTTAGACTGTGATATTGTATAAATGCCAATTCCAATCTGGTTTGTGTAAAAAGGGGTGTTAAGAATGTTTGTGGTTGCTGACATGGGGGCAGTCCACAGGGAGGGAGTAAATACTCAAGTCAACTTTGTGAAAAAATGGCTGGCAGGAGGTATAAAAAGATACAGGACAATCAGTTTGGTTTTTGCTAGAAGTAACACAGCATCCCAGATATTGATCTTTGAACGTGAAGTCTTACCTCACACAATTTTGGGGGAGGAAAATATGAGGTTGGAAAATTGACCACCTTAATAGCAAACATAATATGTTGGAGCTGGTAATAGATATGCAATGATTGATATTTACTAAACAATAAGAACAATTTTATATTTTTTCATCTATAAAATTCATTTGATCACAGTTTCATATCAATGTCTTAACTTCTTCAAATAAAACATCTCCAGAGATGGGCAAAACAATTAATTCAATCAGGTGAGACACTGTATCTCCTGACCCAGTTAGGGCCGGTCACCAGTACAATGACAACATTAGGAAAATTTCCATAAACAAATTCTCCTATTTCTTTTGCTTGGATGAGAATCATTCTTACTAATAAATAAGTTTTGGGGCAATGTGTGTGTGTGTGCGTGTGCATGTGTGTGTTTGTGTGTGTGTGTGTGTGTGTGTGTGTGTGTGTGTGTGAGAGAGAGAGAGAGAGAGAGAGAGAGAGAGAGAGAGAGAGAGAAAGAATCTTCACAGCTGTGACATCTTAATCTCCAAATCAAAAATTGAATTAACATTGGGATTTTGTATGTGCATTTAAGTTTCAGGTTACTTTTATTGCCTTTGAACAGTATAAAGCAGGAAAATACATAGTATACTGTAGAAATCTTAACAGTTTACATAGAACACACTGTCTCTCAAACATCTCAGAAGTCCTGTCCACAGACTGCACATCCTAGACACCATAGGCTGGAATTTTCCACAGCAGATGTTGGAGGAAAAGCTCATTTCTCATTTGCTTGCTTGCAAATGTAGACATATTCCTTTTCATAGTTTCACCACTTTAAGCCTTGTCTAGCATCTGGTTCATTTGAGTTGATCAAGTATAGATGTCAGTTAATATTTAAAACTGAAAGGAAAGAACAGGAAAAATGTCTAAATTACTAGATGAAAACTAATCTGCAGTTGATTTGAATAGTTTATCATTACCAAGAAAAAATGTTTTAGAAATCATTGTATTCATACAGTGGATTAAAAGAAAAAATCTGTAGAATCTTCCTATTAATATCTTCCATTTTCCTTCCAAATTCCCAGAAATGAAATCTTCTATAATATGGATAATAAGCACAAATAAACACACCACTGCCACCTACAGTCTCCCACTGTTTCCATCTGGATTCTTTAAAGTTCTAAGGAAATAAAAACATAAAATTTTATTCCATGTTTTCCAAAATGATCCTCAAAGTGAGAGACACCCCCACTCCCACCACCAGCCTTTTACGTGTACTCAGACTTCTTACCCCGTGGATTCTCCCAAGTACATCTCTCAGGGGAACAGTACTAGAAAACTCCCTTTCAGTGATTAATTAAAATTTAATTTTTCAGTACTGATGAAGCATTTCATGGATACTTCTGAAATCTATTAATTTTTAATTAAAATTGTGCTGCCCCACAAAAATCTTATACTAGTTACTTTGAAAACTGATTCCTTCACTATATGAAGAAATCATCTCAATAAATTATACCATTTTTTCAAATTTAATTTTCTTTGGTGTGTATAGATTATGTACCTGAGTGTATGTATGTGTACTACATACATATGGGAGACCTGGAAGGTCAAGAGAGTTGTTTGATCCCCAGGAACTAGGTTTACAGAGGGTTGTGAGCCACAGCATTGGAACTGGGAACTAAAACCAGAAACCAGGTCCTTTGCAAAAGAAGTAAGTGCTTTTAAGTCCCAAACCATTTCTCCAGCCCTAAGGTATGATGCAGAAGACATATTCTCATGCCCCTTTTAAATTTTATTAGTAAGAAATGATTTTGTCATTACAGGGTTTAAAATGACATGTTCTAAATTGTCTTGAATGAAGAATAACTTAAATTGTATTTGAAGATATTGCTTGACTTCTTCTATTTGGTTGACATACTACCTATTTCTGTCTGTCAATGTGAACTGCACATAGGTAACAGAAACCATCCCAAGAGGAAAACTTACGTTGCAGGAAGTAAAGGGACACATCCAATGAAGCCTATAGGAATTGAAGTTCCAAGCACTGGACATGGAGCTATAGGATTCTGTACTTTTACATTGAGTTTAACTCTTGCTTTGTTACAGCTTTCCCACTAAGCCCCCATTCCTCTTTTTTTTTTTTTTTTTTAGAATTAAAAGGTCTATGTGTGCCACAGTATGTTGGAAGTATGCAATTTGCTTTTTGATTTTACAGTGACCACAATTAAGAAACTACCTATAGTCTCAGAAAGTAATTTAGATTTTTAAACAGCAGCAAAAATGTTAAAGATGATAGGGTTTGAGGATGTTAGACTAAATGCATGTTGCATTATTATATGGCCATGAACTTATGGAGGTCAGTGAGAGGAATGTGGTGGTTTGAAGGAAAAATGTCCTCCATAGGCTCAGGTATTTGAACAATTGACCCCAGTCAGTTGCATTTTTAAGGGATGAGGTATAGCCTTGCTTAAGGAGTACATCGCTGGGAACAGGATTTGAGAATTCATAGCCTCATCTCACTTCTAGTTCATGCCCTCTGCTTTGTGTTTGCAGCTGAATATGCAATCTTTCATTTTCCTGCTCCCTCTGCCAGCTGTCATATCTCCTCCATCATTATCTCTTTTTCTATAATATGTCATAATGTCTTATTACAGCAGAAAAGTAACAAATATAAACTCTTGTATGATAATATCATTATCACAAGTACAAAATTACTCTAAAAATCATTTTCAATACATATATACACATACATAGCTAGCTTTATGCTATATTAATAAGTTAAAAAAAGATTTCATCTGGTAGTTGTAATAATATCAAATCAGGCACAAAGGAAGTGTGTTGAATAGCTTCCAAAAGAACTAAAGCTAGATCAAGATAATTTGGCTCTGAATTTATAATATTCCAACTCTCCACTATCATAAAGTCATCAATAAAACTCTCCTCTATCAGTCAGTAAGTTGGTCTCAAAGGAAATTTAGCACAAATGTGTCTAGCTCTGGGAACTACATCCCACAAATTGAAATGCACAAAACTCAGCTGACAAGACTCTCATATTCTTCCTGATATATAGTTTAAGTCATATTTTATCAGGAATACAGGTGAGGCTCTTAAATTTTTCCCTTCCCTGCAGATGTTAAGTGGAAATTAATAACCATATTCTCTGTTGACTGACATTGATAGGTATATTACAAACACACTGACATTTACAGGGAGTTTATGACTTCATAGTCTTATCTGGACACTGTTTTGCATTTGGTAGACGAATTAATTAGGTATCAAGTATCATAGAGAAGAGGGAGAATACTTGCTTTAAGTACCAAAATTACACATTCTATTTGATGTTTTTCTGCCAGCAAATGTTACTAGGAATGTCTTCTTGTCTTTTGTATGAATTTGTGTGGGTGTTCCCTCTATTGAAAGTTATTACTTTCACTTTCCACTGGATCCTCATGTCCTGCTGTATCCTGGAACAGTCACGTGAAAAGAAGCATTACCAACATGTGAGAACTCAGATGGAATGAAGGCAAAGACACTTATGGTCACTGTTGGGGGCATACCTTAATACTAGAGCACTTGTCCAACACACAATTTTAATATGGCCATAATGTTAACTGCTAAGACTGGGAAATATAAGAGGCTCTTATCTTGGAAACTTCTTGGATGAGATGTTCACTTTCTTTATTTCAGAGCTTCTGTTTCTCATTAAAATATATTAAAAGAGGTCAACCATATATATTTTTTCAATAAATGAGTAAATATTTTGTGGGAACATGGAAAAGTGTATTATAAATTTGACCCAGAATTTTTGAAATACTTATTTATGAAAATACATCTGAACAAAAAATTATTCATCTCTAATAAGATTCAGAATCATATCATCCTAAAGATTTAACTGCATAAAACACTATGCCTCTGACCAGGTTCCACTATCCATGTACATTGTAAAACAAATTATTTGAAGTTATTTCACAAATTCATTTAATTTTATAGGTTTTTCAATTCTGCCATATAATAAATCATAAGAACAGATAAATACAAGAACCTTCTCTTGATTGTGTGTGGGTCATCAATAAGATATTACAAATTATGATACTATGGATACATAATATTACAAAATATAAAAACAACAATTTCAAATTAATGTTTTTAGAAGTAGCATAAACTTTTCTTATAATTGTGAATTAAAATAAAATAGAATGCACTATGTTCCATAAAGTAAAACAGAAAAAATACATTGTACCTAGAAATGTAAAATACATAGTCCTTAAAATCAGGAACTTATTTTAGAATGATTAATAATGAAATTAATAATAGAGACATAGTAACTTAACACAGCAGTCTCACAATTCTAAAGAATTGGCAAAAATAATTGATTTCTGTATTTAATAAAATACATTTATGTCCAGTGGTTTATAAGTCTGTATGATAGTATACATTTCTTCTCTAAACTTTTCTCCACATATTCTATATTATATTTATATGGTTTTAATCATATACTTTTATTAAAGTTGACATGAATACTAAAACACATATAGTATAGGCCAATAACTCAAAATTTCAGTGGTTAATAATTGTTACAAAGCCTATATAATTTTTAATATATTTATGTTTTAGTGGGTTATAATCACATCTTCATTTGAATATGTGTATTAAGAAATTACGCCGGGCAGTGGTGGCGCACGCCTTTAATCCCAGCACTCGGGAGGCAGAGGCAGGCGGATCTCTGTGAGTTCGAGGCCAGTCTGGTCTCCCAAGCGAGTTCCAGGAAAGGCGCAAAGCTACACAGAGAAACCCTGTCTCGAAAAACCAAAAAAAAAAAAAAAAAAAAAAAGAAATTACTTTGTCATGGTATCTCTTTCATTGCTCTCCCACTCTGTTCCTGTGTCAGTTAGACCATCCTGTTCCCTTATGTTCTCTTCCCCCATCCTCTACCTGCTATTACCCCTCCTTACCCCCAGTTTACTCATGGAAATCTCATCTATTTCCTCTTCCCAGGGAGATCCATGCATCTCTCTTAGGATCCTCCCTGTTAGCTAGCCTCTCTGGAGCTGTGGGCTGTATAGTCTGGGTATCCTCCGCTTTACATCTAGTATCCATTTATGAGTGAGTACATACCGTGTCTGTCTTTCTGAGTCTGGGTTACGTCGCTCAGGATGATATTTTCTAGTTCTATCCATTTGCCTGAAAATTTCATGATGTCATTGTTTTTTACTGCTGGATAGTACTTCATTGTGTATATGTGCCACATTTTCTTTATCCATTTTTCTGTTGAGGAACATCTAGGTTGTTTTCAGGTTCAGGCTATTACGAGTAATGCTCCTATGAACATGGGGATAGGGAAAGACCGGGTGCTGGGGAGGTTCCCAGGAATCCACAAGGATGACCCCAGCTTATACTACTGACAGTGGTGGAGGAGGTGCCTGAACTGGCTTACCCCAGTGATCAGATTGGTGAATGCCCTGACTCATCATGGAGTCTTTGTCCAGTGACTGGTGGAAGCAGATGCAGGGAGCCACAGCTGGGCACCAGACAGAGCTCCAGGAGTCAAATTGTAGAAAGCAAAGAGAGATTCTATGAGCAAGGGGCATTGAGATCATGATGGGGAAATCTACAGAGACAGCCAAAGCAGGCTAGCGGGAACTCATGAACTTTAGACCAACAGCTGTGGAGCCCCTATGGGACTTGACTATGCCCTCTGCACGGGTGAGACAGTTGTGTACCTTGGTCAGCTTGGGGACCCCCTTGGCAGTGGGTTCAGGATCCATCCCTGGTGCATGAGCTGGCTTTCTGGAGCCCAATACCTACAGGGGAACATCTTATACAGCCTTGATGCAGGGGGAGGGGCCTGGACCTGCCTCAACCGAGTGTGCCAGGCTCTGCTGACTCCCCATGGGAGGCTTTGCCCTGTCAGAGGAGGGAATGGGGGGTGGTGTGGAGGGAAAGGTTGGGGGGCTGGACGAGGGAGGAGAAAGTGATCTGTGGTTGGTATGTAAAATGAATTAAAAAATTCTTAATAAAAAAAGAAATAACTTTGTACACAACTTGCTAAATTAGTGATAATTTTAGCTAGTGCTTATTGCAAACAAAACATAAAATTTATGCACTCAAAGTCAAAGATTATTTAAATGTAAAAATATAAAATACAGAAGAAAATTTTATTTGTTAATCTTTGTCTGGAAAATGCAACATCATCTCTAGTGTTTTAGAGATCTAAGGTTTCCATGTAATTGAGCCTGCATTTCAGCCACCACAGCACAGAGAGAGAGGCCTGTCTCAGCTTCATATCTGCCATAATCAGGACATATGAATGGAATGAAGGAAAAGCTATATATACAACCTGACAAAATAAAAGGAAAATATTTTTCTTCAGTAACTCATACTTCCAAAGTTGTATTAACAGAGACAAGATAAAAGAGGTATATAACAGGAGAAAGGCAATCACAATTTGCAAGGCTTTAATGTGGGCTGTAGTGCTGGCATCTCTGCATCTTTGGACGTGCTGCTGCATTTTCTTGTGATGTGTCCACAGGGAGAAGATGAGCAGGAGGAACGATGACAGGCACACAATGAAGGGGACAACCAGGAAAATAGTGTGAAGGTTTAACACATGCCTGTGACACTTAGCCTGGTAATGAGAACTGAAACTGTAGGATATGTTTCTTTGAGATTCATTTACACACACATTAATTTCCAAGTTGACCAGTAAAATATTTAAAAACAAGAGGACCAGAGACACCAGCAGTGTCAATGAAACTGCCCTTTTAACTCTCCACTTTAAATAAAGAAAAAGAGAGTTAGAAAAATTGCCTATCTTGAGAAAATAAAAAATGCCAAGGCATGTAGCAAGCCATATGCTGAAATGGTTGACTATAATCCATATATTATTAATGATTTTTACCATCCTTGAAGTCATCACTAAATCTGAATTTACCGAGGAAATTAATAAATTTGTGAACAAGAACAGAAGTACACAAATTCTGGAGGTTGCCAAAGCAATGAGGATTTGATTTACAAATGAGATCTTTTTTTTCTTGATCCAGTTCACGCAGTTCTCCAGTGCCAAGAATCCATTTCCTAAATTTCCAATGATTAATTCCAAGACTAAAATGGTCCTCAGTGTGTTCTGGAAGATATCACATATTGTCTGCATAAAACGCTCCATTTTTTATATGAGTTCTGAAGATGTGTTGACACACTCATTTGAAATGCTATTTTTAAATGTATTTTTGAGAGTTTTTTAAGAATTTCTGAGTTGATTCTCGTAATGTATTTATTCTTGACTCTTCCACACAAACAAAGGTGCAAATGTGGAGGTTAGCCAATGACAGAGTCTGAAGCTCTTTCCCAGAAAATATGTCTTCTCACATAGCTCAGGGGAGGCAGACCAGAACTTCTCTGCAACGCATACAGCCTCTGCAGTATTTCCTAGTCAATGATAAAGGAGAGGTTGGAAACTCACATGCTCCTGTGCAAATGAAAGCACATTATTTTCATTACCTAGATGTTTACTTCAATCTACATATTTTGATATGACTATTTGAGTTCTGTGAAAAATGTTTTAAGAAATTCTCAAGTATATAAAAGATAATAAAAAATATAAGCAGATTATGGAACTTTCTGAGATATAAGGCTTTACAGGTACGTCAAAAATTGCCAATCTGTACAGATACCTGGGCATGTGATGTCTATAGATATCACACTCTGATCTGTGTAATGTCACGAGGACCTTTATTCTTCAAATATTAAGTAGTAAAAACAATATTTCCTTATTATTTCACATGTATAGATATGTGAAATGCTCACCCATAAATACATATTTGAGATTTAAATACTTTTTAATTTTTCAATGTGTCCATATTTGTCAATATTTATTGTGCACCTAGATTATGCTTAGTATTGTACAGATTGGTCAGGCCATGCTTATGATACACTTTCCAATTTAACTGGTGCATTAGGTCTATTTTGCATGTATATAAGGTGGTAAATTCTTCTTATACTGTGAAAAGACAATGAGAAGGATTAGCTCATCCACACAGTAAGATATTTCCTCATTCCCAGCCTCTCCATTGACTGGTAGAGCTAATTCTTCCATTAGCAACAAAGACCATCAGACTGTATCTACCTCCCTTCAACTTCCTCCAGTTTCTGCTTTGTAAACATCCACTGATTGTCAACAAGGCAGTGAAGGATGTTAAACATGGTGGGAAAGATGAAAAATGAACATTTTGATATAGTCATAATTCAGTAGCTAAAGAGCAACACTGGACATAATTAAAGTTAGGAACGGTTGCCAAATACAGTGTGGATGTCAGAGAATGCCAAGCAGTAATTTAATGTCTAGGACTGAAAGTACTTTCAATCACTGAATCAAAGAAAGTGAACCTGATTCATTTGAAAACTCATAATTGTCCATCATTTGGTGGTAAGACAGATGGAGAAGGCATAACAGGCTACTTTGTGATACGTTATGGAAAGCACATAAGAATGGAAAAACACACATACCTTCAGTGTAGTGGCAGGAAGGTCCCTATGATGTAGTTCCTTCCAGGTAGCAAAATGAGCTCAAATAAGAAGAGAAACAAATAGAAATAGGGCCTGAGGTGGAGCTGTGTGGAGTGGGTGCTGATAGTGAGACTTCATAGGCTTTCAACAAAGAATCAGGACTTGGGTCTGCAGCAAGGATTACACTCACTTACAAGGAGCTTTTCTGAACCTCCCAAGACAACTTTCATTTTGGATTGGAATCATTTTAGTTTCCACCTGGCCAATAGCTTCTAGGGAGATAGTCTTTCCAGGCAAGGTGACAGTGTCATGTAGCATTGGACTTACATTTCATCTACAAAGGAAAATTAAAAAGTTGGTATGTATTTTCCAAAACCCAGAGAAATGTGCATTGGAAAGGATATATTTTACTGTTTGTAAACCATCTATCAGTAAATCCAGAATTTTCTTTAAAAGTAAGTGCCTCAGGGAGGTACCCTCACCTATTACAAAGTCATTATTACATGCTTGTTTCATTTAGAACTTATTGTATGTAATTTTAATTTTCATTTAGATCAGCTGGTATACTGTTTACATCGAATTTAAGGACTCACAAAAAATTTAATCAACCACAATTTTATTTATTCCTCCATGCCTAAATATTCCTGTGGTGATAATTCCAGGTATATATTTCTATCAATATTTATTTTATGATGTTAGAAGATTCTCTGACAAGCCGAGTTGCTCGCAAGAGTCTTAGGTCAACTGAGCCACCTGGAATGGACACCATTCAACTTGTTGAGCTGCCTGCAGGTTATGCAATATACTCCAGGTTTCCAGATTTTCTGAGCTGTCACCCATGCTGGGGTGGGCTATTGGTGATGTAGCTGTCTTTCAGTCACTTGTGTCCCTATAAGTAGCCCTTCATCCATATTCCCATTAGTTATGCCAATAAAACTCATTGGTTGAACAAGTTGGAATTTATCTGTACTTTGATCTATCACCAGTTCTATATATAAGGTGAGTGGATATTTGTTCACACCCCCCCCCAAGGAATAGTCACACAACAAGATTTTAATCCAATCAGAAAGTGGTTGGCTACACCAAAGAGTATGTGGGCAATACTATGGACTTGAGAGTTTTAAGGAAAACTGGTGGCATAAAACTTGATATGCATGAAAAGGGGCAGACCTGGGGGAGAAGGATAAATAGGATAAATATGTAATATGTGAAATTCTCAAAGAATTAATAAAATATTTTAAAACATGGATTCTCAGTGACAATGGGTCACTCAGGTGATGCCCAGATGATGATGATTCCTCTGCAAATTTAAATTTTTCTATCATGGCTCAGGTACTAACTTTCAAAATTTTACTAGCTAAAATGATGTACCCAAAAATTATGCATAGATTTGCAAAAAAATGCAGCAACACAATGCAAGAGACTATGCTTGATTTGTTTGCTAGTAAATGAGACTTTATCATCCACTGCAATATCAACCTAGAAAAATGAAGAGAGCAAAGAGCAAACTATGAAGTTCATGAATAGGTGCTTATTTGGCCGCTTTTATGAATAATAAACCATCATTGAAATCATGCTTTATCATAGTTTGTCATTTTCTGTTTGATGTTAGTCAAATAATTAAGGAAAAGAACTCTTGTACATATCTAGTAACCAAAGGGTGATAAAAATATTAAGTTAGCAGATTAAGAATTCACAATCAGAGAAATTAGGCATGGCTTCTACCTTCTCCAACACCTGATGACTTGACAAAAGAGTATATCGTGCTTTACTCCAGCTCAAGAGAGCCAAGCAACTATTGAATAAAACCTCTGAAACCATTAGCCCAAATAATTCTCTCCACTTAGTAAGTACATTACCTCTCTGATTATTTTGTCATAGTAACAGAAAACTAATTAACACAGGACCTTCTTGCTTCTATTTCATTGGTGGGCTTGTATTTAGGAATTTTTTCTTAAAATTTGCCTACATTGTCCCCCACCTTTTTTTCACTTTTATCATATCTCTCTCATAAGGAATGGCATTTAAGAATTTTCAGAATCTGTATGATTCATGAATTTTTCTCTGTACTACTTCCTACTTCAGGATAGAGAAGTTAGGGCCAGCCCTTCATGGTTAATATACCCTGTGTCATTCTCTGCAGTATCTAACACTTATGATGACAAATGCTATTATACTGTCTTTGTTATGTAACTTTTAGTAGCTAGTCTAACTGTGCCTCATTTCAAAGGGAATTAGTAAGCTGTGCTGAAGTTAAGACAGATGATTCCAAATTCAGCACCATGACTGCAATACCTTTCCAAAAACGAACCTGTATGTACTCTGTTTCTTTACTCCTTAGTTTCTGTTTGACAGAAATCAGGGAAATATTTTCATATATAATGCCGAAGAAGACTTGAAAATCAACATCTGAATGGTGGTTTTTCTCTCTCAGTGAGTGCAGCAGAGGGTCTCCAATGAGAACGCCTCTCAGTCCAATGCCTTTGTGGATACCATGTCCTTGAGTATGACTTGACTTAATTCACTTCTAATAAAGAGAATAGCTAAATATGTAGGCATCCCACTCCACGCTGTGCTTGTTTAGGGTGCTTCCTGTCAACTGAATGGTGTCAAACTCATCAAATTATATGAATCTCAGTTACTCAAAATATGATCATATTTCCATTCAGGCCCTTTGAAGAGGAAATTGAGGCACAATGGATTCATTGTGGTGGTTCCTAAATTCAATTTGACTAGAGTCCTAACTAGAAGAATGTTTTGAGGCACAAAATATATAGATTCAAGGAAGACCACAAGAGGACATCATGAGAAGTAGACATCTGCCAGCCAAGCAAAGTGGCCTTGAAAGAAACCCAGCCTCCTGGCACCTTGATTTTGGGCCTCAATCCTCTACAGCTATGAGAAAATAGAACATATTATTTCTTCTACCCAGTCTTAAAATATGAAATGGGAACCCTAGAAGCTTGGCATATTTTGTTTCTTCTTCTTTGATTATGTTGCTTTGAAGAAAACCAGCTGCTGTGTCCTGAATGATCCCAGGAATGGGCTATGTGACAAAACAGATTCTCTGGTCAACATGCAGTGAATATCTGAAGCCTGACAATACCCAAGTGAACTTAAAAGTGGATTGCCCTCCTATTGGCACTCTCAGTGATCCTGGTGAGATTGTGACCTTCTCAAAATTAGAGGCAGTTGTACTTAGCTAAGTTGTGCCTTAATCCTTTTGCTTAAAGCTACCAAGTTTGGGAGAGTAGTTTGTTGTAAAGCCATAAATAAAAAATGCATCAGAAAAGAGGCTACATGCTGTGGATGATTGATTAATAAATAAAACACTGATTGGCCAGTAGTCAGGCAGGAAGTATAGGCGGGACTAGCACAGAGGATAATTGAGAGAACAGGAAGGCAGAGAGGAGAAGACATCAGCCTGCCATCCAGGGAGCATCATGTAGAGGCAGCAGGTAAAGCCATGGAACACATGGCGACATATAGATTAACAGAAATGGGCTGAGTATAAGAGTAAGAGCTAGACAATGGTAGGCCTGAGCTAATGGCTGGGGAGTTTAAATAATATAAGCGTCTGTATGTTTATTTTATAAGTGGGCTAAGGGACTGCTGGGGCTTGGCAGAACCCAGAGAGAAAAACTCTAGCTACAGCTGCATAATGTGTGCCCCTCAGTAAATATCAAAAAGCAGATTCAAAAAAGAAATAGATACAAAACCCATAGTTTTTACTATAGGAACTTTATGTAGGTAACTTGATTATGGCCTTGGCAGTCTGGGCAAGACTCTCTAATATCCATCAATGACAGTAGCATTATTAATAAGAGAAAAATATAGGTCAACTGAATCCCCTATTTGTCTTGGACCCCCTGGGCTAGAGGGGAATTCTGTATATGCATCTTGCTACAGATGTTAAAGACAACATTGGTCTGAAGAAATAAGGACAAAAGTTGGACATCCAACTAAAGAGAAAGCCACCTCAATAGTTCTCATAACCTCAGGACAGGTAGGAAAGGCATCTCCATTTAGTTTTTTTAAATCAGATATCTGCCCAAGAGTGGTATAGCTGGGTTTTGGAGGAGATTGATTCCCAATTTTCTAAGAAAGCGCTATATTGATTTCCAAAGTGGCTGTACAAGCTTGCATTCCCACCAACAGTGGAGGAGAGTTCCCCTTGCTCCACATCCTCTCCAGCGTAAGCTGTCTTCAGTGTTTTTGATCTTAGCCATTCTAACGGGTGTAAGGTGGTATCTCAGAGTCATTTTTATTTGCATTTCCCTGATGATGAAATGCAAATAAAAAAGGGATGTTGAGCAATTCCTTAAATGTCTTTCAGCCATTTGAGCTTCCTCTGTTGAGAATTCTCTGTTTAGCTCTATAGCCCATTTCTTAATTGGACTTTTGGGCATTTTGATGTCTAATTTCTTGAGTTCTTTATATATTCTAGATATTATCCTGCTGTCAGATGTGGGGTTGGTGAAGATCTTTTCCTACTCTGTAGGCTGTCACTTTGTCTTGTTGACCATGTCCTTTGTTCTACAAAAGCTTCTCAGTTTCAAGAGGTCCCATTGATTGATTGTTTCTCTCAGTGTCTGTGCTACTGGTGTTATATTTATGAAGTGATCTCCTATGCCAATGCATTCAAGACTACTTCCTACTTTCTCTTCTATCATGTTCAGAGTAACTGGATTTATGTTGAGGTCTTTGATGCACTTGGACTTAAGTTTTGTGCACAGTGACAGATATGGATCTATTTGCAATCTCCTACATGTTGATGTCCAGTTATGCCAGCACCATTTGTTGAAGATGCTTTCTTTTTTTCCATTGTGCAGTTTTGGCTTCTTTGTCAAAAATTATCAATCATACCACAAGGGCACATGCTCAGCTATGTTCATATCAGCATTGTTTATAATAGCCAGAACCTAGAAAAAACCTAGATGCCCTTCAGCTGAAGAATGGATAAATAAAATGTGGTACATATACACAATGGAGTATTACTCAGCAGAGAAAAACAATGACATCATGAGGTTTGCAGGCAAATGGATGCATCTAGAAAAAAATCATCCTGAGTGAGGTAACCCAGACTCAGAAAGACAAACATGGTATGTACTTACTCATAGGAGGATACTAGATGTAAAACAAAGGATGACTAGACTGCTACTCACAACTCCAGGGAGGCTACCAAGAAAACAGGACCCTAAGAAAGACACAGGGATCACCCAATGACAGAGAAATGGATAAGATCTATATGAGCAAACTGGACGTGAGGGGAGGTAATGAAGGGCAAGGGTCGAGGGAAAGAGAGCTTAGGGGAGCAGGAGATCCCAGCTGGATTAAAAACAGAGAGGGAGGACAAGGAAAAAGAGACCATGATAAATGAAGACCACATGGGAATAGTTAGAAGCAAAGTGCTAGAGAGGTCCCCAGAAATCCAGAAAGATACCTCCACAATAGGCTACTGGCAATGGTCGAGAGAAAGCCCGAACTGACCTACTCTGGTGATAGGATGGCCAAACACCCTAACTGTGGTGCTAGAAATCTTATCCAATGACTGATGGAAGTGGTTGCAGAGATCCACGGCCAGGCCCCAGGTGGAGCTCCAGGAGTCCAGTTGATGAGAGAGAGGAAGGATCATGTGAGCAAGAGATATTGAGACCATGATTGAAAAAAGCACAGGGACAAATAGCTAAACTAGTGGAAACACATGAACTATGAACCAATAGCTGAGGAGCCCACAACTGGATCAGGCCCTCTGGATAAGTGAGATAGTTGATTAGCTTGAACTGTTTGGAAGGCACCCAGGCAGTGGGACTGGGACCTGTCCTTAGTGCATGAGCTGGCTGTTTGGAACCTGGGGCCTATGCAGGGACACTTTGCTCAGCCTGGGAGGAGGGGACTGGACCAGCCTGTACTGAATCTACCAGGTTGAGCTGAATCCCCAGGGGAGTCCTTGCCCTGGAGGAGATGGGAATAGGGGGGTGGACATGGGAGGGGCGGGAGGAGGGAGGACAGGGGAATCTGTGGCTGATATGTAAAATTAAATCAAATTATAAAGTAAAAAAAGAAAATAAATAAATCGGATATCAATGCCTAGTGCTTGAAATTATCTGACTTAGTCTATTTATTCAGCTCTCTGGAGATTATCCTTACCCTCTAGTTGAAATGAAAAACAGAAAACTATCAAGGATGTTGGAATAAGCCTTTAATTCCAGCACTCAAGAGGCAGAGGCAGGTGGATCTCTGAATTCAAGGCCAGCCTGGTCTACAGAGCAAGTTCCAAGACAGCCAGGGCTACACAGAGAAACCTTGTCTTGAAAAAAGAAAAAAAAAATAGAAAAACCTCCCACATAACAAAGAAATTATTCCTCTTATGTTAGGCATTTACTTTGCATTACAAACAATTCAAATGATAGTAGCTTTTCATTAACAAACAGAAATACTGTTGTCTTTTGTTGTTTCTGTAGGTTAAGTTTCCTTCCTCTGAGAGCTGAAACAGTTGAAACAGCAAAGGATCATTGAACCAGCTCTGTTTCTCTATATACTTTATTTCTATCCAAGATTGTGGCTCAGAGCCCCTGAAACAGATAGGACAAGAAGAGAAATTCTCCAACCTAGCCTTAGATTCTACCCAATTTAAGTTCCATAATGTCAAGGGACAATATTGCAACAAATTTACAAATTTTAATTGGCTCTTATTTGCAAATATAGTTTTGAAGGACTGCTCATTCTGCAAAATGCAACATGCATTCTGATTTTCTGAGAGTGGGCATTAGGTTTATAGATAGAATACAGTTAAAAAAAAAACAAGAGTTCATAAATAAAAATTAAAAACCAAAAATGATCATCAGTCATTCAATCAACCATTGATCAAAAAAATTTTGATCATTTCAAATATTTTTTGAAAGTAAAATTTGAATGGCATTTTCTTTTAAAAATCATATTTACTAAAACTGACCAGTTGGAGTGATTTCTGATCCCCCTTCCTCTCTTCCCTTCTCCTCCTCCTCCTCCTCCTCCTCCTCCTCCTCCTCCTCTTCTTTTTCTTCTTCTTTTCCTTCTTCTTCTCCTTCCTCTCTCTTCTATCTGCCATCCTGTTTATTTTAACAACTGTGTTTGGTGCATAAGTAACTCCTTTGATTTAGTATATTGAGCCTAGTGTAAGAGATGAGTCCAAACATGGGCAAAGCAGAAGCCTGTGTTGTGTTGCTGTCTACTTTAGGTTGAAACAACCCCTCTTGGGGGAATGAGAGAAGCTCATAATATCAGGAAACACAAGGTTCAGAATCTCTTGGATGCACAAGGCTCAAGTCCTCTCTCCAAGGTTATTTAAGCAATAATAATCACCAGGGAGGGGGACACTTTCTTACTGCTGAGCTACCAGCAAGGCTAGCATCTTTCCCAAGTCCTGACTGGTCCTAGGATAGGCTACTCCTGGATGCAGTTTTCCAGAGACACCCATGTTCCTGTAAGTAACCTTTGACCCATCCTCCTATAAGCAACCCAGAGAAACCCACTGGTTCACAAAGCTGGACATGGATGAAATCATTTCTTTGGTCTCTCAGTCTTTTATCTGGGCTGAACATCTCCCCTGGATTACATCCTTCTATAATTGCTATTTACTATTGACATACTAATTGTGAAAATAAATTATCATGGTAGGTGGATTATACTCTACCTACTTATGTGTGATGTGTCAACCTATCAAATTTATAAATGCAAAATAATGTTTACCTTCATAATTACATCTTCACTTAAATCCATTATTTTTGACAATTACAGTGCTTTCCTTAATTACATCATCATTTTCCTTCATCATTTTTATTCTATAGATGAGTATAAAAATAAGCACCACCAATCTATGCTATATGAAAAAGCAAAAGAGGTAAAAAGGAAAACACAAAATAAAATAAAAATCAGTGATTTACTTAATTTATAGTGACTTCCAAATAGCTTTAACAGGACCATCTCTGTCAAAGCTACTACCTATAAGTTCTGGGTCAAATTTGAAAACCCCAGCTCTCAACAGTTGATAGAGAATGTAGGTGGAGAACTTTTAATGCTATTTAGAAAGCTAAGCAGATAATGTAACGGGGAACAGAGACTCTGACCCTGAACTCTGTCCTCAATTCTTTCAGGCCAGTAAGTTTGTGGGTGTCAGCAAATAGTTACTGCACAACATATAAAATAAGAACTATATATGATCTTATAACTCAATAAACCAATCTTGGCAACTATATTTTAACATTCCATTTTACCTTGTTATTGTCAAACATTTCATTTACTGTTTAGAATTAATCTAAGGTCTTAAATAAGAATGCAGAAATTAATTTAAGATAATATCCCACAGAAATAATCACTGTTATATATTAATTTTTGTTTTGTTTTGAGGCAAGGTCTGTCTATGTAACTTTGGTTGGCATGGGAATCACTGTCCAGCTAAGCTGTCCTCGAACTTGAAGTCATCTCTTATTTCTGCCTTTCAGGTGCTGGGATACACTCATGTGCTGTCACACCTGACAGCTATCTGCTTCAAGATTCTTATTTGGTTTACTTGAGTAAACACATTTACATTTGTATGTTTTAAATAAGAATAATATTACTCTATTAGTAGTAAACCAGGTTAAGAAGTTTTGAAATTTTAGGTTAGCAATACCAAACCTTATAAAATAAAACATGTCAGACAGAAGAACATTAACCCCACCTCCAAAGCAATTAAGTATGCTTAATCTGTTGGAAAATAATTATTGGATGAATTTGTAATTTTTTTCTTATAGAAAAAAATGTTCTCAAAAAGCAGTTTCTGTTTGCAATATTTTAAAATTTTGTTCATTTTCAATTTGGGATGGGATTGTCACTGTTGTTGTTAATGAAGATGATATTATTTTATTAGCATTTTACTGATAAATATACTGAAATAGCAAGTAGTTGTAAAAAAGTCCATATTACAGCTGTGTGAAGCCAAGTGCCTGGTTTTCCATCTTTGTAGTGTGACTTCAGCCTTCTCTAAAACCAATTATATTATAAAAATTGAAAAAAATTAGAACTCATAAATTAAACTATTTTAGCACATACTAATCTCAAAAACAAAGTCATCAGAATCAATTACATAAAAACTGAATATTTATATATGAAGTCTTAACTCCACAGTAACAAACACATTATCTTTTGAGAAATATTTGGAAAACTTTTGGGGATAGAGAGTTAGCTCAGCAGTTAAGAGCACTTGTTATGTTAGAAAGGACCTGGGTTTGGTTCCCAGCACCCACATGGAGGCTTACACCCCTCAAGCACCAGGCACACATGTGGTACCACCAACATACATGCAGGCATAATATTCATACACACAAAATAATAAAATAAACTTAAAAAGAGTTTGACATAGAATTTTTTAAATACAATTGATTATTTAAGTCAAATAATATTTAAATATTAGCTATATCTAAGAAAATAATTATATAAATATCTATGATATATTTATTTGAAAATATTTATATGTTACATATATTTATAGTGGACCAAATGGCTTGAAGTGCAACAAATGAGCACTTTAAACTTACATGATATCTTTGAAAATAGTCTTCAGTTTAGAAGAGTGCAGCACAATGATTCTTCTATCTATGAGAGATGCATGAGAGATGAGGGCACATGTGTGAGCACATGAAAGCATTGCGCACACAAGCTTTTGTCAGCTTTTGAGTAAAAATTATGCATAGGTGTTTTCATCAGTTATCAGACTTTATGAAGTATTAGCCTTCCTGGTGTCCCATGCAAAGGTCTTGACAATTTGATTAGGAAATTTTCCATTTTTTTAAATACATAAATCTGTCATTTAACAGGAATCCATATTGGTAATTCTATATATAACCAAGATAGAATAAAGGATTTACAAACTCATTGCATAATCTGTGGACTGAGTTTTAAAATTTTAATAGCAAATCAGTAATGTGGATGAATACAAATTATGGTGGGCCTAACCAGGAGGAAATTGTTTTAAACCATAAAACCATGTATTTGTTTATTTGCATGCTTGCAGATGAGAATGTAGCTTCCCTCTAACCTCAGCCCTGAAATACACTAGTACTTAGAAGGCTGTATAAGTAGAAATCCACTTGAACTGTTTCGCAAGCATTTTTGTTTCTATAAAAACAGCGCCAAACTCATTCACCAAGCACACAGGGTTGATTTTGCATTTTACAATGGCCATGGTATTTAAACACAGCATGATCTTCACTGACTATAAATGAAGACCACAGGGATCGGGGTATTCACAAAATCACAACCAGTGACACGTGAGCTACATTTCGTTTTTTGTCTTTTAAAAAACTATTTGCTTTTTAAAGCAAATCATACTCAACTGTGCTCAACTGTGTTTAATCCAGCTTTATTAACCATACAAGTAAAATGTATTATTTGTGTTGCCTGGGCTGTAATCAACCATTTTAATACCTGGCTGGCAACTATACTCAGCATACTGTATTTGCTGAAGATAGGCAATTTCTCAAACCTTATTTTTCTTGGCCTGAAGGGAAAAATTAAGAGTGTCATTGTAGTTGTACTTTTGGGGTGTTTGATACTTTTGTTTCCTAATCTTGTGATGGCAACCATATGTGGGAAAGTCCAAGTGGATGGTCACAGAGGCAACTTGACTGGGAAGCCCAAAATTGCTTTTGCCATAAACCTTACACTTTTGACAACATTCACTCTGAACAATGTCATTCCCTTCACCACATCTATGATCTGTCTTCTGCTGTTAATCTATTCTCTGTGTAAACACCTTCAGCCAATGAAGCTTTACAGAGAAGGACCCCAAGATCCAAGCACTACGGCCCACATTAAGGCTTTGCAAGCTGTGATCTCCTTTCTGTTGTTATTTTCCATGTTCATTCTGTCTCTAATCATATCAGGTTACAGTTATATGATGTCTCTGGATGAGCCAGTCCATCTGATTTTCCAGGTTATTGGCACCCTGTATCCTTCAAGCCATTCCTACATACTGATATGGAGAACAACAAGATCAAACAGGCCTTTGTGTTGGCAATGGTGCAGGTGCGAACAAAGCTCTGGATGAAAGAAACAAAACCTTGAAGTCCTTCAGCCAATATTAGAGATGTGGTGTGACTAGTAGCAGAGTCTGCAGCATTTTGTGCTTCCTATTGCTTTTGAAAAATGAACTGTGTGTGAATTATTTCTAAAGAAATTTAAAGGAAATATTTATATATATATATATATTGACTAAATTAGAGATTATTTATGTTTATGGACATGTATAAAATATACAAGAAAACCTTTCTATAGCATTCCCTTAATATTATTTTCATAAATCCATGCCATTATTCAAAATATGCTTTACATTTTTCAGAATTAGGAAGCCAGGTGTAACTGATATAAATGCTTATTTATCTTCTACAGAATAAGTTGAAAACCTAATTTTAATTCTATTTAAAACTGTTAGCTTGTTTTAAGAAATCATTGCTCTTCCCATTTTTCTTTGTACCACATGTATGTATCAAATCTTTTTAGATTTCTCATAAATTTTCTTTTTTCTTTTTTCTTTTTTTTTTTTTTTTTTTTTTTTTTTTGGTTTTTTCGAGACAGGGTTTCTCTATGTAGCTTTGCGCCTTTCCTGGAACTCACTTGGTAGCCCAGGCTGGCCTCGAACTCACAGAGATCCTCCTGCCTTTGCCTCCCGAGAGCTGGGATTAAAGGCGTGCGCCACCACCACCCGGCCTCATAAGTTTTCTAATGGTGATCAACCCTAAATATGGGTATATGCAAACAAAACTAAATGGACTTAGTAGGTTTGTGTGTGTGTGTGTGTGTGTGTGTGTGTGTGTGTGTGTGTGTGTGTATGTGTGTGTGTGTGTGTGTGTGTGTGTGTGTGTGTGTGTGTGATGATAATTATAGCAAAAAAAGGTTCTGAATTTAAGAGTGATTGGTGGTAGGAGCTAGGGGCCAGAGGGAGGGTTAAAATGATATAAATACAGTACTCATGCATGAAATTCTCAAAAATAATAAAAAATTTATAAAAGTGTATTTATATCCTGGAATAAAAGTTGCAAATTTAAGCACATTGGTATTAGAAGAAAATTCAGCATTATTTTATCTATGAAAATAAGAAATATAGTTAAATATTGTAAATATATTCATCTGTTATGTAATTTTTATGGCAATTTTTGATTGATGCTGTCTTAATTAAATAACTAAAGAAATTATAAAAACTATGATTAGAATTCATCAGATATACTCTTCTCTCTCCTAATTGTCTATTCCTCTGCCCCCAATGATTCTTTCCTATATAGTAGACTATCCTGGATATGAATGCAGGACAGGAATACTGAGGGAAGAAATACATTAAGTAGGATGAAGAGGGAGGGTAAGAGGGATGTGTAACCAAAACTAAGCATATATATATTTCAATGATGAATCACCACCTCTTTTGGATGTCTAGTATATTCAATTCTAAATCACGTATGAAGACCTGTTTGAGGTAGATTTTAGTTTTTCAAGAATTGTTGACTGTAACTGAAGTTTTCCTGTGTCCCATCTGGTCCGTAGCCACTCAGACCCAAGTAAACACACAGAGGCTTATATTAATTACAAATTGTATAGTCTATTGGCTCAGGCTTCTTGCTAGATAGATATTACATCTTAAATTAACCCATTTCTATAAACCTATACTTTGCCATGTGGCTCTTGGCTTACTGGTATCTTTACATCTTGTTTTTTTTTTTTTTTTTTTTTTTTTTTTGGCGGCGGCGGCGGCTCACAGCATCTGCCTTGCCTCTCCTTTCTCTTCCTATCTACATGTCTGGATTTCCCACCTGCCTCTAAGCTGCCTTGCCAGAGGCCAAATTACTTTATTTGTCAACCAGTCAGAGCAACACATATTTACAGGATACAGAAAGACATTCACAGCACTTCCCCTTTTCTTTTCTTTTCTTTTTTCAAAAAGAAAGGATTTAACTTTAACATAGTAAAATTACATGTAACAAAACAATGATCAAACAAGAATTGCAGTTACAATATCTAGTCTATTTATAATACCTAGCCTATTTGTATTTGGCAAAATTAAAGAAGATATCCTATCTATCCTATATTTTTAAGTCTAAGGTTTCATATTTAACTTATCTTTTATCATAATTAAGGAAATTATAACTATCTAGTCTTCAACTACATCAAAGACCTCAGAAGGATATAATATTACCTGAGAAATGGGACAACGATGCAAGCAACTTTCGGGAGTCTTGTGAGAGTAGACAGACAGCTGGTAGCTTGGACAGTCATCCAAAGTTTCTTTGTAAAGTTGGGGCATCTGTCTTTAGCCCAAAAGAGACTCTCAGTCACTTTTTTCTGTGTCCTGTAGAATGTCTGACAATTTTCTCTGCGAAGCAGGAACCTGAAGGACCATTTCACCAAGCAAAGTTCAGTGGTCACCTTCCTATGGGTCCTGCATGTCCAATCAATACATCATTTTGTCAAGCAGTCTAGGCAAGAACAGTTTCTTGCCCAAATGGCTATTTGTGCCAAGGTGTAGATAAACTTCGATGCCCATCCTCCTCTCTGAAATAAATCTGTGCTGCAAGGAGCAGACATGTCTCATTGTCCAGAAAGTCTAAATTTTAAAGACATTTTAAATGCCATATTCTGTAGGTCTTTGAAGTGTTTGAAGATTATCTACCTAACTGAATTATATCTATGTATACCTAGAAAACTTAACATGACTATAAGTTAGACTATCATAGAAGACTAATTATTAATCTGCATTTTTAAATTATCCATTACACTCTAAATGAGTTACATAAATATAATACCTCAAACGAGAGTAGAAATATATATACAGTATAACAAAATTAAGTTTAAACTTGTTTCAACAAACTAAAATCCATAGCAATGTAAAACATTTCAAACAAGTTGTTGCTCTTTAAAAGTAGGTTCATTAATCTACCCTTTCATCCTATCATATCTAAACTATCCCCTTTTCTTTTTTAGGAAGAGATTGCATTTATAATCAACCTCTTTTAAATAAAAATATTGGTATTTCTCTGTCCCACACCAGAGGTTTCTTCTGATTTGGGACACAAGAATCTCTTAACCGTTTCTTTTAGCAATATGCCTGGGTTTAGAGAAGGAGTGAGCCGGTTCCATCTCCAAAGCCAGCTTGGTATATTTCGGAATTTGGGCATAGCTTCTCATACTACTTCCTCCTGGATGAGGGTGCTTTATTCTTATGGGGACATAATGAAAATTTTAGGACTATGGAGTAGTCTGTGAGGCTGTATTGTCTGAGCCAGTTGCCTTGAAACCGTTTTGGATGTTGGATCATCTGGGTCATGATGTCATCAGAGACCTTTCAGGGAGTCTTGGCTGGTCAAACCTGATGTATCTTAATCTGGAACAAATCCATAGCCTCTTGCTTTTTGGTGGAAACAAAGCAGAGCCTCCTTTCTAAAGCAACATATCCTTAGATCCACATTTTGAAGTCAAGGTACCTTTAAAATATACATATTGGTTTAACTGAGCAGCCTTTACAATCAAATGTATTTCTGCAGTTAAAAATCCCAAAGACAACACAATCCAGATTCTCTGTGTGATATCCATCTTTATGCGGCTTATTTTTTATATTACTTTTACTTTCTCTTTAAAGACTTTATTTATTAAAACTATTTCTTTATACAACTACATATATTACTTTGTTTCCTCTCTTCCAAGCCTACATACATTTTTACACACATTGTAAACCGTTTAGAGATTTATCCCATCTGAATCTGTCTTATTGTGAATCTATTGCTTTAAACTGCAGCATTCTCTGCCCACCTCAGCTTCCTAACATGGCGGAACTATGGGAGGCAGTGGGTCTATCCTTTTATCCAACCTCCAACCGCATGTAGCCCAAAAACCTTTTCTTTCTTTTTTTTTTTTTTTTTTTTTTTGTGTGTGTGTGTATTAGCAAAGGCTAAATCCACCACCCAGTGTAATGTGTGGCTTGCAGACACCTCATTCCTGCCATGCTGCAGGTCAAGCCCACCTGCCATAGAATAGCTCAAGCACACAGGCTGAGGCTAACTTGAGAGAGACAACTAGGAAGCTGTTTTTAGCTCCGTTTTAGAATCTTTTTTTTTTTTAAGCTTTCTCAGGTTTTAGGTGGAAACTCTTGCCCCATGTTCCGACACCATTTGTAGCTGAAGTTTTCCTGTGTCCCACCTGGTCCATAGCCACTCAGACTACATACCAAAAGACAACAACAGCAGTTGACTGTTGGTGGTGCACACCTTTCACCCCAGTATTCGGGAGGCAAAGATATGCTGATCCCTGTGAGTTTGACACCATTCTGAGCAAATTTCAAGACTGTCAGGACAGCAGAGAGAAACTGTCTTGAAAAAAAAAAAAAAAAAAACTAAAAAAAAAAAAAAGCAGGAATTTTGAGGCCTGGGCATGCAAGAGAAGAAAAGCAACAGCTCTGTGCCATGCCTTGCAGCCGGAGTAAGCAGGACATAACCAGGAGCTTGCAAGAGGTCCCTAGCTATGCCTATCCCAATGGCCTGTGCTGCCACCTAGGATCATGGTGATATTCAAGCCTTGGTTACTGTCTAGGACAGGATGCCCAGGGTCTAGGATGCAACCTGTGTCCATGTGGTTATCCAAGAGCCATGATGCCACCAGGGCCATCCTGCACTGTCACCCAGGGCCATGGGCTGCTGCCAAGAACCATGTCTGGGTCTGTGGCCCTATAGCAGCTAGGGTCTGACTTGATGTCTACAGCTCCTGTTACTATTGCACAAGTTCCTAAAGGCCTTATTATTAAAAACCCAGAGTCAGATACTGGGGTAAATGCTGAAAGATGAAAGAGACAAAGGAACAAGCCACAGCTACTTCTTACCTCACCAACTCCACGAATCTTCTGACTGCTTCTGAGTCCTCAGTCAAAAAGGCCTAAGCCAAAAGGCTATCAGCCAAAAATTCTTAGCTCCTGTCTCCTCACACTTATATACCTTTCTCTGCCCAGCCATATTATTTCTGTCCTAGTGCTGGGATTAAAGGCATGTCTGCTCCTCAAATACTGGTAGCAAGACAAGAGATCTCAAGTGCTGGGATTAAAGGCATGTGATTTGCAAGTACTGGGACTAAAGGGGTATGCCACCACTGCCTGGCCTCTATGTTTAATCTAGTGGTTGGCTCTGTCCTCTGATCCTCAGGCAAGATTTATTTGATATACAATAAATCACTACATGTTACCACCAAGGGCCATGCAGATGACTGGAGTTGGGCCAAGCACCTGAGACCATGTCAATGTCTGAGGGCCATGCTGCTGCTGGAGCAACACTGATCTGGGTGGTATGTGCTGCCATATGGGGCCATTGAGACATCCAGGCCATGGCTGCTGCCTAGGGCCATGTCTCAGTCCATGGCCTTGCAGCAGTCAGGGTCTGGGGTGATGTCTGTGGCTCCTGTTACCACAAGGGGTTATAGGAACCACGTATGTTGAAATCCAAGGGCTGTACTGAACTGGCCTTGCCCTTCTCTGGAAACTATAATAGGAGAGCTAGCCCTGTCCCTCAGAAGAGAGCTGGCTCTTGCACTCTGGAAAGATGGTACCTCACCATGGGGCCACTGGCCACTAAATCTGACCCTGTTGGAGTGGGTTCAGGTAAGCCGGCCCTGAGGACAGGACACCTGACCCCACCTCCTCACATCTGCTGTGTGGTGGCATGGGTGAGAGAGAGATGCCCTCCCCTTACCTATTACCATCTGTAGCTGATGAGAGAGCTGGCCCTGGGGTCATGACAGTGAGAGAACTAGACCTGCCACTCACCAGCTGCAACACATAGGAGAGCAGGCCCTGCACCCTGCCTGGGCAGCACATTACAACTAACACTGTTGTTGGGGTTTCAGGTGAGACAGCTCTGAGGGCATGAGATCAGGAGAGCTGACCTTCCCTCCACCCTCATATTCCCCTGATAGCCTGGAAAAAACAATAGAGCTGGTCATGTTGATGTGAGTATGGGTCAGGTGGATCCTAGGACCTGCTCCTTGCTGAGGCTGCTTTGGGGGAACTGTAGTGGGTAGCCATTCCAGCTTTAGTCTGGAAGCTCCAACCCCCATTGAGGCTTCCGTAACTATCACGCCTACAAGGCGGGGCCAAGGGAGGCCCTGAAGACCAGAGATCGGGACGCGGCGCTCTCTTCTTTCCTGGACCTGGACGTGAGAGGTAGACCGAGGAGGGTTCTCCAGAGAACACCGCCAGACTGCGCTGCCTCTTTTCCAGAACCCACCACCTACCTATCCCGTCATTTGTAAGTTACCCACTAAATAAATCTTCCTTATAACTACGTGGAGTGGCCTAAGTAATTACAACAATAGGGAACTACCTGAGGCATTGCTGGAGAGTTTTCCCTGGTAGTGATGATGAGAGAAAGCTGGTGGGCTGGCAAATCCAGCTAACACCCAGGCCTAGAACCAGGACTGAGTTAACCCATCCCAACATCCACCTTATCTATGAACCATTGGAGCATGTGAAGAGGAAGAACCTACAGATCCAAAACTGCAAGAACTCCATGAACACAGGACAACAGGATACCCAAGAGGAGCCCCAGTGAGAGTCCATTATCAATAGTATAGCAGAAGCCAGAGGCCTCAAACCAGACCAATAACTCATAGCAATAAACACTTAGAAATAAAGATGAATGGACTAAAAGGTGAACTGTGCTACACTACAGTTTCAAAGATGAGATTCTTTTTTGTTTTTGTTTGTTTTGTTTTGGTTTTGGTTCTTCTTTTAAATTTTGTTTTGTTTTGGGTGGAGGTTGTAAGGACAGGGGGCAGATTTGAGGGGATGGGGGGTAAGTGAGATCAGAATGCATGATGTGAACTCCAGAGAATCAATAAAAGTTAAAAGAATTAAGTACAAAAGTTCTTTTTTCCTGTCTAATAGAGAATAAACAGAATTGTTATTAGAAACTCGCACACAATGCATTTAAGCACGAACAGACCTATAATAAATTCAGCATGTGACTGCCATAAGAAGTGCAGAAGGTTTCAGATTGAGCACAAATAGTGACAAAGTTTAGAAATAAACTGAATCTGTGACTATGGTCTGATCTCAGTGCTGTGGAAGCTTTACTGACACAGCTAACAGAATGCTAGCACCGTGTATTGTACTTCTTGAAACAGTGAAGACAATTCTGAATTAGAGATGAGATTTTAAAATCTTTTTTTCTGGGTTTTTCCAAAACTACATGTGACTTTGAGATTTAAAGTTGTTTTCCTTCATTTTTCATTCTTAAGTCATTTGAAATTTAGCATATAAAACCATAAAATACTTACATTAAACAAATTCACACTATGACAAGATTATATGTATGTATATATACATATAAATTTATACTTAATCCATGAATCTCTCTGCAGCTGTGAAAATAGGACCAAGTTTCTGTTGAGTTTGTTTTGTATTGGCAATTTACTGCTGGTCACGGAGTATGGATCCTGCTCTCAAGAGTGGTTCATACCACCAGTGAGAACTGATTTCAGTCTTTCTGTTGACCCTGAAATAATGTCACATTATAGTCAGAAAGCAATGCAGAATCCTACAAACTGGCAAATCTATTTCACTTATGCAGTCAGTATTAAGTAAACAACTAAAAAACAAACAAACAAAGAATTATCCTTATGATGGTCATGAATTACAGCTCAAGTGAGCATCTGACATCAGAAGCTGCCACTCTGTGTGATAAACCACAAAGCCTCTTTGGGGCTCCACATGATACTGTCAAATCCAATCAAATACTTGAAAATTGTCAAGAATGTGAACTTGTGTCTTCTCCCAGACACATTTTGTTATGATTGTTAAATAACTGCACATTTTGAAGAACATCACATGGTTATGTCTTGAAATTTCAGGATCTAATATCAAAAGGTCTTGTATGTCTCAAAGTGCTTGAGATCTTTTTCTCCAAATCAGCTCAATGCTAAGAAACCAGTGGGGAGCTGACTCTCCATATTAATAGTTAACTTAAGAAAACACATTCATAGTTCTCCCATTATCTCTGCAGTTTGTTTTGCCTCTGTCATAGGGAACCTCTTGTCCTTACCATCCTCCTGCTCTGCCATCTTGAGTCTGTGCTACCAGCACTCTGTGCAAATCTTGTGTGTTCTGTGAGTAGCATTGAAGGAAAGTGGCTTAGCTGACAGGGTGCTAATCTCTTGATTGGAACCTGCTTCTAGGTTGTTTATTTGTTTTGTTTTGTTTTGTTTTGTTTTTGGGTTGTTTTTTTTTTTGTCCTGAGTTCTTAATTTGCTTCCAAAATAAACAAACAAATAAATAAAAACAATGTCAGATATCCATAGGGCTCAGTTCTTCAAAATAAATCTATTGTGCTGAATTTGGTGACCCTAACCTGAGGACTGAGAAGGAGACTAAACATTTCTAAGACAAGAGTGAGCTTCACTTTGATATCTGTCATTGTCTCTCTTGGTGCTAGTTTCACCTTTGGAAAAGCAATCTTTGCTCAACAGGTGCCGTTCAAGAGCAAAACTTAAATGTTTCAAAAACGCTCCTCAGGTGTGAGTGTTGCCTCCTCTGGGACCCAGGTTCCACCTCTTTACCATAAGCTCATGAATTCGGGGGTTGTTTTTATTTCCCTGTTTACCCTCTGAATCTATCTTTACTATCTGGAAGGAGGTAAGTGAAAAAGACATTTCTGTCATGCCCTGAAATTAAGATTTTCAGCTTGTGAAATTTTCATGATCCATTCGTCTGTTGAGAACATTTAAGTTGTTTCTATTTCCTAGCTATATTGTGAATAAACTGGCATTGAACATGGCTAACCAAGTATGTAGGGTAGGATGTCAAATAACTGGTATAACTGGTGTTAATATTCTGACCAGCCCCTTGGGGCCACCCTGTGTCCTGACTTAGAAGCCAGTTCTTAAGAGAAAACTCTACCCCTTCCTTCTGTCTCTTCAGCTTTCCTCCCACGAGGTGCACGCCTCTCGAACCCTTTGCTCTTCTCTAACTCTCTATCTCTCTCTTTCTCTCTTTCTCTCTCCCTCAATCCCCCAACTCCACCACCAAATAAAACTCTTCACTGAGTGTTGTCTGCATGGAATCTGTCTCTCACACACTGTGGAACACCTTGGTTCTACCTGCCAGGACCCACCCCCCCACCCCCCACCCCCATCTACAATATCATAACAGCTGGGTCATATAGTAGATTGAGAAGTCACCACACTGATTTCCATAGTGGCTGAAATTAAAATAAAGAAAAGAAATTTAGATTTTTTTCTAGTTTTAGTTTTTTTTAAAGTTGTGGCATGCTGTCTTATTTCTCTTTTCAGCACATCTCTACCCTAGGTAGAGGCATCTGTGAGAATTTTAATGCATATTTGATTCACTTTTACTTAGTACTGCTAAAAGATTGTGGTGATATTTTATTTGTGCTGAAATGTGATTTTATTTGTATGTTAATAAAGTTGCCTGGAGATCAGAAGTCACAGTGAGCCATAAGCGGGAGTCAGGCAGTGGTAGCATACGCCCTTAATCCTATCACATGGCAGGCAGAGTCTCTGTGGTCAAGGACACATCCAAAGCAAGGTGACCTGAATTTTTAATCCCAGTACCAACCATGGAGACCTGGAGGTCTATATAGACAGGCAGTGATGAGGAGGAAATCATGTGGTTGGGTTTAGAGCCAATGAGAAGGCAGAACAGAAAGGCAATAAAAAGACAGGACACAGGAAGAAGGTCCTCTCAGGGGAAGAACGGCAGTGAGTGGTAAGATAAGGTGGTCTTAGCTCTTGGCTACTGCTCTGATTTCTGGGCTTTTAACTCTGCATTTGGCTCTGTGTTTCTTATTTAATAAGACCATTTAGAATTTCATCTACAAAAGATGGAGAAGATTTTAACTGTATGATGGAACTTGCACATCAATGAGTCTGTTTCATTGAGCCAGAGATAGAATCCCATCTTTTCATATGCACAGAAAAATGCTTCACAGTGACTCTTTACAATGAATGGTGTATACTTGTGGTCACTCATTTTTTTTTTTAATGGAAAATGTTTCTTTATGTGAAGAAGAGACACTAAAGTAGTGGTTCCATCCAAGTATAATTTCTTGACCCATCAATTCTAGGTAAACTGTTTATTAAGGTTTTTATTAAGCTTATAGTGGTAATATGTGTGATTCAAAAGCAGTTGCATTATTAAACAAAAATCCTACCCTGGCCTCACCTTTGCCCGACCTGTTACCATCTGCCCAAGAATCGTCTTTGTGTGCCAACCACCTTTTCTGGATGAAAGTAACTACCAACTCATATCAAGTAATTTTCTCTTTATGGAAAATGGAGACCGTCACAGAAAGTCACAAATGAGTAGAATATAGAGATTAACAGATTGTGAAGAACACAGCACCAATAGATACATTTACATCACAGCTCTGGCTTCTATGGCTCAGGGAACATCTGAGAAGAAAGGAAAAAAGATTGTGAAAGTCAGAATACCAGGAAGTCTGCTGTGAAATAGTCCCTTCTGGAAATGGCTGCATAAACAAGACAAGAATGGACCTATCAGTGGACATGGTCATGTTGAAGCGGGAAAGTTTTGTGTGGTCCCATCCCTAGGCATAGAACTACAGGCAACTAATGACTGCTGGGAGAAGAATTAACTTCTTCCAGGTCTGAACGTCCTTATCAGTTGTCTAATATGACCACTCATATTAGACAACTAATAAGCTCTGAAGCATATACACTCAAACAACAAAAACAAACTCAGCAGGTTGTATTTATATATTTATACATACAAATACATACATACACACATACATATGTATATGTAACAATAACAATGAAAGAAAAAGAAGCTTGAGAGTGGGGAGGTATGGAAAGGATTAGACGGAGGACGTCTGGGAGGGATGGAGGGAGAACAGGGAAGGGGAAAATGATGTAATTTTATTTCAATTAAAAGTATGTGCATATAAAAATATCCTACCCTGGCCTAGATGATTGCCTTCAGTTACTTTCCATCTCCTGTTTATCTTACATATCAGCCAAGACTACAAGGAGCTGGGAAACAGAAGGGAGCAATGGCTGGACTCACAAATGAGGGTCTCATAATTCTATCCTGCTCTCCTTATGTTAGGAACGATAAACAAGCCTATTGCCATTATCCTGTACCTAGCTTGACTGTATTGTTTTGCTGAATTCATTATTGTGATTACAGCATACAGCACCAAATATTCATCGGTTTACCACAATAACCACAATAGCCATGGCTGGAAACTGCTTTATATCAAGGAACACTAACTAATCAGCAACCTTGAGACAGTATCTTCATAAGTATCACTGAGCTGAAAATGACCTCAATCGATGTTAATAAAAGTGAAAAACCTGGATTATTGGGAAAAGGAAAAAAATGGAATGGATTTAATAAATTTTTGTATAGGTGTATACTTTTTATGTAAAGTAAATGATATGTAAAATGATAAATATTATATTGAGTTCCTGGCTTTGTAGAAATATTACCCTATTTACATTTATGATGAAAATTCTACAAAATGGACTTATTGACTAGAACTTTATGATTGTGGAGAATAATAATGCTATGGATCCAAAACCAAATTATCTTTGGCAATCTTTGGTCTCCTTAGTAGCAATCTACTGTCCATTTGTGTGTCTGATCTTATATCCTTTCAGTTATGAGGGAAAACCTTTGGAGTATACTAACAGACTACTCACTTATACTAACCCCAAAAGCTAAGAATATCTTCAAATCTTACCCAAAAACTTTAGCAGAGTTTCACCTGCTGTTCTGTAACCCACCTACCAGCTGTCCATACTACTGTAGCATATTTGAGAAACACCATGATTTCTGATTTTCTTCTTATCTGTAACTAGAAATGGTTAATGAAACCATTTCCATGTTGAATTATTTTCTGGGGTAAGCTGAATCTGTGTTCCTAGACTATGGTCACTAATGTTTGCCTCAGAATAAACTCTCATATTTCCTGAGGTAAAAGATATGCTTTGAGTTGACATCTACAAGAGACAATACAATCAGAAAATTCCAGCCTTACACATGAGGAATTTCAGACAGTATTTGCATACCTACTTGGGATTTTTTTTATAAAACTCCCTTTGTTTCTTAGGAAGTTCTTTGCTTTTATTTTCTGTAGGTGTACTAGAGTTTGTTATATTAGTTGCCCAGGGCTTATTCTTACAGATTAAAAATGTGTATTTAAGACAAAAGGAATATCCTAGAAGAGATGAAGGACAGTGATGAGAATAAAAAAAAGAAAAAGAAAAACATCAAAATCATGCAAATTGGCTTTTTGCATATCATCATATGGAAATTAAGTATTTTCTCCAGTGCCAGTCAACTATAAGACTACAGACTGTTTGGTGCAGTGCATTCTGTATCTGTTCCAATTCACAGTCTGAGGAAATGGCAGAGTCTCATGGAGAATACTGTGCATCAGTGTCAGAAGGCCTTCATGTTTCTCGGCTTAGCATTGTGTAAATAAGTCATCAATGGGACAATAGTTTTTAATATTTGATAATTAAATACAACTGTCACTTGAAATTAATGCACTAAGGAACTGTAAGAGTGGTATCAGACATCTTGCATTATTTATGGACAATGGGTGTTCTCATGCAGAGTCTCTTTGGAGCCATTTTCATTGCAGAATTCATAGCTGGAATCTTAGGAAATGGATTCATAGCAGCGGTGAACATCATGGACTCAGTCAAGAAAAGAAAGATCTCTTCAGTGGATCAGATTCTCACAGCTCTGGCCATCTCCAGATTCACTGCATTCTGGTTTATGATTATAATTATACTTGTCTATTTTTTTTGTTCGGATTTGTTAATTACTAAGAAAGTGGTAAAGACAATTACTGTTTCATGGGCAGTGTCCAATCATTTCAACATCTGGCTTGCTACATGCCTCAGCACCTTTTATTTTCTCAAAATAGGCAATTTTTCCAACTCTGTCTTTCTTTACCTAAAGTGGAGAGTTAACAAAGTGGTTCCAGTAACACTGCTGACATCTCTGGTCCTCTTATTTGTAAACATCATAGTTACAAACATACAAGTTGATACCTGGTTTGATGGATTTAAAAGTAACTTGTCTTATAATTCTAGCCTGGATAATTCTCTGCAATTTACCAAAATTACTTTGTTTAACAATTACATATTCACATTCATACCCTTAACTGTGTCCTTAATGACATTTCTCCTGCTCATCGTTTCCCTGTGGAGACATCTGCAGACCATGCAGCTCAATGCAGGAGAATCCAGACAGAATCCAAGCACCACAGCCCACATCAGAGCTCTGCAAACTCTAACTGCATTTCTCTTACTGCATGTCATTGTCCTTCTGTCATTTTTTATTCTAATTTCAAGATTTGAAATCCTGGAGCAAAACATGCTGCTTTTATATCACCACATTATTGAAAATGTACATCCTTCAGTCCACTCTTGTGTTTTGATTCTGGCAGATAATAAGCTGAGACAAGCTTTGCTTAAGGTACTGTGGTGGCTGAGGGGCAAGCCCCCAAACACTCAGCACCTAGGTTCCTAAAACAGTTAGGGGACATGTTGCAGTTCCTGAGGAAGGTCAGGCCATGTGAGATACCTGCATGCTAGAAATTTATGAATTTCTATTCATTTCTTTTGAGCATAACTTTTTTGTATTCTAAAAATGTGTGGTTGAGATAATCACTAATTCAACATACTGCATTTATAGAAATATATTTATAAGAAGGTACATTAATATGTTTATATTTAGAGGTATATTAATGCAAAATACTTAACTATAAGACATTTTTGTATTAATAAGTATAGTGAATTTTTACCAACCATGAGGCTTTCTGAAAATTTTAAATGAAAAACCTATGTTATATATAGGTGCATATGAGAAATAAATACTATGAAGAGTTCTTTATAACTTTACTCAAATAAACATAAATTTTAATGTTAAAAATGTCCCAAACATTTTAAATTAGAAGTAAAGAATAAAATATGAGTGTTAGAAGTCAGATACTCTAAATTCATGAGTTCAAATGAAGACTCCAAGAAGTATTTTTAAGTTCCTCGATATCATAAGGTAACATCATCCTAATTATCCTATTATATTCTTTGTTTCACATTAATAAGATATTGGAATACATCATTCTGAGTACAGCTGTGATCATTTGTAGGTACACATTTTGTGATGCAGTCATCAGGAATGTACCTAAACACTTGAAATTTAATCTGTAAAAATATGAAATTATGACTCATTACAGTCTTCTAATTGAGTATCCCACAAGGAAAGTGTACATCCTTACTTCATTGTATCACATACCTGTGACTTAGAAAACAACTGGATTGTCCTAGGAATAGAAATTTAGAGAAGCCTATGGATAACAGTCACATGATTAACAGGAACATGATTTTATGTGACAGAAATAAAAATTAAATAAACAGAATTGATAATCAGTTTAGTTATGTTCTTGAGTTGAAACACAGGTAAAAATGATTACATGTCCTCTGTTTACATTGTTAAATCTTCATTAAGTTATCAACCTATATATTTATAGAAATATATTATTCATTCCATGTTTCTATAAAGAAATGCTTCAAACTGCAGGGTTATGATTTACAATATTTTTTCTTGTTCTCTTAATGTTGTTAATTAATTTTTTTAATTCAGTCAGTCACTGAAAATCATACATCAATTTTGTATTATACATCAATATTGTATGATTGTATCAGTTATGATGTTATTTGGTACTTCTATTTGCAGATGAAGAAGGCCAACGATCTAACAATAAGCATACTACTGTCTTGAGCTTTGAAATAAATGCTTCATTTGTGTGCATTTTTGAGAAATTTCAAAGAGAGGTGATGACATAAGTAATGACAATTCTAACATAAATCCATTAAACTAGGACAGCTGAATATTTATATAGAGGGGCAATCTGTTTTCTTCATAACTTTATAATAGTTGCATGTACAGAATACAGTCTGTCATGTAAAGACGAGAATGCGATGTTATAAGATGTAACCAGATGTGGATGAAGCTGTCAGCTGAGAGCACAATAAGAGGTTGTCTCTACCTCAAACTCAGATGAAACATCTGGAGATAGAGGTCACTGCTTCATGGGATTCTGTTAGGAGTGGCTGAGAAAAGGCACAGCTGTCAAAAGTGTTTGCAGCTCTTTCAGCAGACTTGAAAGAATTTCTTTTCCAGTATCCACACCAGGTGGCTCATAGCAACCTATCACTCCAGTTCTAAGGGATCAGATGCCCTCTTCTGGCCTCTGTAGGCAACTGCACTCACACTACTACCACACTTAAGATAAAAAAAGGGAGAACAAGAAATGAAGACCACATGAGAATAGGAAGAAGCAAAGTGCTAGAGAGGTCTACAGAAATCCGCAAAGATACCTCCACAATAGACTACTGGTAATGGGTGAGAGAAAGCCCGAACTGACCTACTCTGGTGATAGGATGGCCAAACACCCTAACTGTCATGCTAGAAATCTCATCCAATGACTGAGGGAACCAGATGCAGAGATCCACGGCCAGGCCCCAGATGGAGCTCCAGGAGTCCATTTGGCGAGAAAGAGGAGGGTTTGTATGAGCGAGAATTGTTGAGACCAAGATTGGAAAAAACACAGGGACAAATTAGCCAAACGAATGGAAACACATGAACTATGAACCAATAGCTGAGGAGCCCCCAACTGGATCAGGCCCTCTGGTAAGTGAGACAATTGATTAGCTTGAACTGCTTGGGAGGCACCCAGGCAGTGGGACCAGGGCCTGTCCTCAGTGCATGAGCTGACTGTTTGGAACCTGGGGCTTATGCAGGGACACTTAGCTCAGCCTGGGAGGAGGAGACTGGACCTGCCTGAACTGAATCTACCAGGTTCAACTCAATCCCCAGGGGAGTCTTTGCCCTGGAGGAGATGGGAATGGGGGGTGGGTTGGGGGGAAGGGGGGGCGGAGGGAATCCGTGACTGATATGTAAATTAAATTAAATTATAAAACAAAAAAATACAACATAAAAATTCAGTATTTTAAAAATAAGGTGGTAATTTGTAAAATAATATATGATTTAGTCCCCAAATTAAATATTATAAATTTTTATGAGATTAGGTGCCAGATGGTAGACCTGTGGTAATGTATGGTGATTGCTTTTTATTTACAAGATGAACAAAAATGTTTTAACTGTCAGATATGCTTTGGATTTTAATTTTATTCTTTTGGTCTTTTGTAGATAAAATTATAACACATAAAACAACACGTTTATTTTATTTCTTACTTTTAATTATTTATAAGACATTTTGTTTATGTTAGTTTGTAAAATGAAGTGGTTTAAAGATTTAAATGCTAAGTAATTGTGATGCTATCTGGTATTTCTATCTGCAGATTGAGAATGCCAGTGATCTAAAAATAAGCATGCTACTGTCTTGAGCTTTGAGACAAATGCTTCATTATGTTATTTGAAGGCAGTACTCCAATGAATTCAGTTGTAAGTTGGATATGTTGTGCATTCTATGAGTTTAACACACATATAAACATGCATCTATTGCTACATACAGGCCATAGTAAGATCCACACCCCCCCCAAACTCTCTGGTACTTCTCTTTTGTAAATAATCCTTATGATTCCATGATTACTGAAAAAAACACACATGTAATTTATGTTCCCAGAGATTCTCCTTACCTTGGGAGGACAGATGATAGATAAGAAAGTGCTTTCTTTCATTCAATATAATGTTCTAGAGATTAATTTATATTTTGTCCTTCAATTATATTTCACTTATGGGTGAAGCACTGTTGTTTGATGATCCCCAGAAGATGTACACTTTTTTATTGCCTTGGGCACCAAAAATAAAGTTGCTTTAAACAAAAAATATCATCTAGTCTGTTTTATTATTCTTAATTTGACCATACAGCTCCCTTTCCTTTGATCAATTACAATATAAGCATTTGGAGTGGTAGATAGAACAATCAGTCATGTCATCTGTTCCATAGTAATTTATATTTTCAAAGAATTTAGTATAATGTTATAGAGACAAAATGGGTAAATGTTTAACTCAAATGAGTAGAAATAAATGACAAATAAATCTTAAGAAAAGTTGAATTCATTAAGAAGCATTAATTGATATGTCAACATGGATGAGGGAAATCTTATGGTGGCCCCATGCCTAGATGAAGAGTTACAAGCAGTTGATGAGAGAGAAAATTAGTCTTCCATAATGATGAGCTCTCTAATTGGTTATACAATACCAAGTGGTCAGCCCTAAAACCATATACATATAAACATACTAAATGAACAAAAGGGTTTCATCTATATGTTTATTTGTATATATATATATGTGTGTGTGTGTGTGTGTGTGTGTGTGTGTGTGTGTGTGTGTGCACAATAATGCTTTTTAAGATGAGATGACTTGACTTTAAGAAGGAGACAAAGGCATAGATGGGGTTGTTGAAAGGAGAGGGGGAAATTATGTGTATTTATATTTTAACTAAAAATAAATTTTAAGAAGTGCTAGAAAAAATGTTTACACTGTATTCTTATAAGTAGATAGCTAACATTACTGACTTGCAAGTATTACCATGTTTAATCCCAGGAACAGTAACACATTTTTGATACATAAAGAAAAAGAAGGGAAATGAGATTATGAATCTTATTCAAGGACTCACATCTGGAGAGTGAAAAACTAGAAACATTAGAACACAGATGCAGTTGTACCCAGCTTTATCATGGCCATGAAACCTCATGCCCATGACCTGTAAGAACTGGATTCATGGCTTTCTGTCTGTATCAGCATTTGTGAATGCTTTAATGCCAATGCCTTGGATTGAGTTTGCATATAGTCACATTTCTGGATATTTGCAATACCTATTGCAATATGATGTTATACAAATATTCATTAACTGCACTGTATAGAAATATGGACACAAAGAATTGCAATGTTCATTAGGTATAAAACCCAAAACTAATTTATTTCTATTTGCTTCAGTCTGCAGTTGCTTGAATCAATAGGTATAGAGATCATAGATACTGAGTCAACTCTTAACAACAAATGAAGGGACTAACGACATAGAAAACCTCTCTCTCTCTCTCTCTCTCTCTCTCTCTCTCTCTCTCTCTCTCCACACACACACACACACACACACACACACACACAAGTTGATGGGGTTGAGGTTAAAAAAAAACCAAAGGATTCTACATAAATTTAAAAACCAAGAGAAGTAAATATAGTTAATATTAGAAATACATTGTGGGACCCTCACTCTATTCTCTAAGATGAAGAAGGAGGCTTAGACAAAGATATCTTAATATAAATAGACCCAGGCCAGTTTCAAGCTCCCAGAAATGATGGCACCAGCCCCAGGAACTTAAAAGTACAGTCATCTGGTAGCAACTAATTAGCAAAAGAGTGCCCCAAATGCCAGACAAAAGCCAGACCATTTGGTGGTGACTGATTAACCACGGGATATCCCGATGCCAGAGATGGCACTTCTCAACTCTGGAGATGGGCTGTAAAAGTTCTAACAGAGCAAATGGACAAACTAAAATAAGATAACACGGAGGCCTGGAAAGATTTAGCCAATTAGAATTGTACCCATACTAACTTCCCCACAACCGGGAGAGGCTCGTGGTTTTTGCCTTTAAAAAGCCAGCCTCCCATCCAAGTACTAACCAGGCCCAACCCTGCTTAGCTTCCGAGATCAGGCGCGTTCAGGATGGTATGTACCCACTCATAGGAGAATACTAGTTGTGGAACAAGGATGACTGGACAGCTACTCACAACACCAGGGAGGCTACCTGGATAATAGGACCCCAAGAAAGACACGGGGATCGCCCAATGACAGAGAAATGGATGAGATCTACATGAACAATCTGGACGTGAGTGGGAGTAATGAGGGGCGAGGGGCGAGAGAAAGAGAACTTGGGGAAGCAGGAGATCCCAACTGGACCAAGAACAGAGAGGGAACATAAGGAATGTTCATGATAAATGAAGACCACATGAGAATAGGAAGAAGCAAAGTGCTGGAGAGGCCCACAGAAATCCACAAAGATGCCCCCACAATAAACTGCTGGCAATAGTCGAGAAATAGCCCGATTTGACCTACCCTGGTGATAAGATGGCCAAACACCCTAATTGTCGTGCTAGAAACCCCATCCAGT
>CABHPP010143128.1:2759-58492 GCA_902168425.1 Peromyscus attwateri
GGAATCGGTGGTTGATATGCAAAAATAAATTAAATTATAAAAAAAAAATTAAAAAAAAACATGACTAAAGAAAATATTTTAAAGACCTCATTTCCTTTGGGGACTTCAGAAGCATACAAGAAGTATGAAATTACTGTGAGTATGTGGATGTTGTTTATGATCTTTCAGAGTCACTTGTATGAAATGATGAAGATACTTTAGGTCACAATGCACGACTACAAATGATGCAATAAAATTGGTGCATAGTTTTTTTTTTTTTTAAAGGATGGCTTTTATTTCACATAATTTCTCTCTGTATTTAACTGGATCCTAATTTTTTCAAAGCAATCTCCTACTACTTGACATTATTGTTTACCTTTAGGTTTAATAACATACACAGGTAAATTTATATACAAAAATTGAACAATTTGGTACATTGAAAATACATACCACTTATTCTCCAAATTGTATAGGTCACACCCAAGCTCAGTGAATTTAAATTGGCAGGTGAATTCCTGAAAGCAAATAACAATGGTATTACTTATGGGTAACATATGCTAGGTTTATGTTTATATATGTGTGTGTATATATATATATATTTATATATATAATTTATATTACAAATCTTCAGCTGGTTGACAAAAGTTCAGTTTGACCTGAAAACGTGGTGTAAATATTTCTGTTTTGCCATTTCTTCATGTTTCCCAGATCTTCATTTTTCCAAAGAGAAAGACGTTCTTTTTTTTTTAATTAAGGAATTTTTTCATTCATTTTACATACCAACTACAGAAGAAAGACTTTCATAGATCAAATTCCCCTGAGCTTTCTGAAATGACTTAGCTCTCTGCCTTTCAATATATCTTTTCTCACAATATCAGGGACAGTGTTGTTTAGAATTCATTTCACCTATGTGACATCCACTCCACATTTTTCTAGTTTGCTGTTTGTTATGGATTCTGCACTCTAGAAATTATATCAGTAATGGTGCCTTGAATGAAGAAGAAAGGTGAAGTCAAGTCTGTGTCTTCAGACTCCTTCCTACTCTGGGGACTGAGTGTCACAGAAAGGTGGCTTCCTCACAGGTACTTCTTTCTCAGTCCCTTGAGTGTGAGGTGGCTGCATGCCACACTGTGCAATGACATTCCTTACATCCAACCTACATTTAGTTGAAATTTTATTTAACTTTATTTAGATAGTCTTAATTTCTTCTGAGTGTTTGCTCTTTTTTTTTGTGGTACCCTTATTATATTCACTACTCAAAATTTAAATAAATGACAAGGAACTTTACATCATTTTAAATAGTGGTGCTCATCCACAATGATGCAAACAACTCTAATTAGTTTAGCAAGTCACAGAAAAAAGCTAAAGAAAGAGTTTGTTGGGAAGAAGAAAAGAACAGATTAAATGGTAAAAACAACTAAAATTTATTTTATATATTTTAGAATGAAAGTGCTAAATAGTAAACAGGAAGATCTATTCCAATTTTTTTCTGTCTGTTGAGATTGGCTTCGTGACCTAGTATGTGGTCATTTTTAGAGACAATTCCATGAGGTTCAGAGAAAAAAGGATATTCTTTTGTGTTTGGGGGGTATGTTCTGTTAAATGCATTTGAATCATAACACCTGTTAGTTCCCTTATTTCTCTCTTAAATTTCTGCCTAACAAACCTGCCCATTGGTGAGAATGGGGTGTTGAAGTCTCCTACTATTAATGTGTAGGGTTTGATGTGTGATTTAAACTTTAGTAATTTTTTTTTAATGGTGGGTGTTCTTGTACTTGGGCCATAGATGCTCAGAGTTGAGACTTAATCCTGATGGATTTCTCTTTTGATAAATAAGAAATGTCCTTTTCCATCTCTTTTGATTAATTTTAGTTTGAAATCTATTTTGTTAGATGTTAGGATAACTACACCAGCTTACTTCTCGGGTCTGTTTGATTAGAAAATCTTTTCCCGGCCAGGCGGTGGTGGCAGACACCTTCAATCCCAGCACTCGGGAGGCAGAGCCCGGTGGATCTCTGTGAGTTCGAGGCCAGCCTGGGCTACCAAGTGAGTTCCAGGAAAAGCGCAAAGCTACACAGAGAAACCTTGTCTCAAAAAAAAAAAAAAAAAAAAAAAAAAGAAAAAGAAAATCTTTCCCCAACCTTTCACTCTGAGATAATGTCTGTCTTTGAAATTGTGGTGTGTTTCTTGTGTTCATCAGAGTAATGGATCCTCTTTTCATATCCATTCTGTTAGCCTGTGTCTTTTTATAGGTGAACCAAGTCCATTGATATTAAGAGATATTAATGACCAGTGATTGTTAATACCTGATACTTTTTTTATAGCAGTGGTAGCAGTGTGTGTGTGTGTGTGTGTGTGTGTGTGTGTGTGTGTGTGTGTTTCCCTTCTTTGAGTTTTGTTGGTGTGAGATTATCTATTGCCCATGTTTTCCTGGGTGCGGTTAACTTCCTTGGGTTGGAGTTTTCCTTCTAGTACTTTCTGTAGGACAGGATTTGTGGATAGGTATTGTTTAAATCTGGTTTTGTCATGAAATATCTTGTTTTTTCAATTTATGGTGACTGAAAGTTTTCTGGGTATAATAGTCTGGGCCGGTATCCATGATCTCTTAGTGTCTGCAAAACATCTGTCTAGGACTTCTGGCTTTTAGAGCCTCTATGGAGAGGTCCAGCGTTATTCTGATATGTCTGCCTTTATATGTCACTTGGCCTTTTTCCTTTGCAGCTCTTAATATTCTTTCTTTATTCTGTATGTTTAGTGTTTTGATTATTACGTGATAAGGGGACATGCTTGGCCCAGTTTATTTGGTGTTCTGTAAGCTTCTAGTACCTCTTTAGGCATTTCCTTCTTTAGGTTGGGAAAGTTTTCTTCTATGATTTTGTTAAATATATTTGTTTGTACTTTTGAGCTGGGATTCTTCTTCTTTGTCTCTCTCTATTAGTCTTAGATTTGGTCTTTTCATGGCATCCCAGGTTTCTTGGATGTTTTGTGTTAGGAATTTTTTGGATATAACATTTTCTTTGACCAATGAGTCTACTTTCTCTATTGTATCTCCAATGCCTGAGATTCTCTCTTCCATCTATTACATTCTGTTTGTGATGCTTGCATCTGTAGTTCCTGTTTGCTTACCCAGATTTTCCATTTCCAGAATTCCTTCAGATTTTGTTTTCTTTATTGCTTCTATTTCAATTTCCAACTTTTGAACCATTTCCTTCACCTGTTTGATTGTTGTTTCTTGGCTTTCTTTAAGGGATTTATTGATTTCTTCTAATTTTTTTTTTACTCTATTTCTTTGAAGGAATTTTTCATCTTATTTAAGGGCCTCTATCATCTTCATCAAGTTATTTTTGAGCTCATTTTCTTATGATTCAGCTGCATTGGAATGTTCAGGTCTTGCTGTTGTACGATCACTGGGTTCTGGTGGTACCATACTGTCCTTTCTGTCATTTAATGTATTCTTACACTGGTGTTACCGCATCTGGGTTTGGGATGATTATAGGTATGGGTGTGGATTCTTATGTTGTCTTCTTGGATGAGGGATTTGTTCGTTTGTTTTCTGTTTCCTTTATTGTCTTTTGGCCAGAATGACCAAGGTTTCTGATGTTTAGCAAATCTTCAGGTCCTGTAGGGTTGTCTCAGCCAAGGTTCATGGCCATTCAGTTGCCATGATTCAGCATATTCTCCTGTCCTTCTGATTGATGTGGGAATCTACCTGTGCCTATGGAGTCTCTTCTACCAACTGGTGTGGGTTGTGCCTGTGCTTATGTAGTCTGCTAGAGTTTCAGGGAGGTCTGCCAACAAAGAGAAGTTGATGGCAGGGCCCAGCTGCTTTGCTGAGGATGAGAATGGAAGGGGAGGAGCATGGGCTGTGTCCTGTGGCTTAGAGTCTGGAAGGTGGGGCAGTTTAGCTTGGAAGCCAGTCAATCACCTGTTCTTTTTGTGAGTTGTGCCTGTGCCTATATAGTCTGCTAGAGTTGTGGGTGAGGGCTGGTTACAGAAAGAATAATGAGGTGGGTGGGGTAGGGTGGCAGAGTGGGTGTTAGGGGAACAGAATACAGTGGGTGGTGTTAGTGGTGTTGCAGGCTGTAGCCAGGTCTCTCACCTGCTGGCTGGCTATTGGGAACTGCCAGCTTTCAGAACTTTAAATACAAATTTGAATGCACACTTTGGAAAGCCAAACAAGAAGAAGCACACAAATCTTGATGCTTATACACCTGCCTTCATTTACCAACAGTTCTCCTTCTGGTCTTTTCTCTCTTTTCCCACCCTTCTCCATTTGTTAAAGGTGATCACTTTAATTATTTTTTTTTTGTTTCCAATATTGATTCAATTATCTCTGTATTGTCCCATTCTTTATAGATTGCAAATTATTTTTGTTGATATGTATATTAACAATATATTCCTAGCTAACATTTCTTTCTTTTTGTTTTTCTTTCTTTTTTTTGCTTTTATTGTTTTGGGATTGTGTCTCACTATGTAGCCCTGGCTGACCTGAAAATCACTATGTAGAACAGGTTGGCTTTTAACTCACAAAGATTTACCTGTCTCTGCCTCACAAGTTCTTGGTTTATAGGACTTGACTACCATGCTCTGAAATTTCATTCCTTTTTATTATAGATACCAATTGTACAAAATAATGGATTATGAGTATATGATGTGCATACTTTTTGTTCCACCCTCTTATACCTACCTCAAATTCCTTTCTCTGGTTCCTTCATGTCCCCTAAGAATTTACATCTAAGTTAATGACATGAAAGAAATAGATTCCACACATGCGACGTTACATGAATAGCTTTCTATTCCAAGTCTATCTTATTCACTTAACCTGATGGTCTTCAGTTCCATTAACTTTCCAGCAAATAATACAATTTAATTTTTTATGGTCAAAACATTCTCCATTGTGTATATCATATTGTTATTTTTGGTTATTGTAAACATTGCTCAGTGAACATGGTATTCAGGTACTGTCACTACTTTGTGTTAATTACTTAAATATGCACCCTACAGTGATATAAATGAATAATATAGTAATTTTATTTGCAATCTTCTTGCAGAACTTCAATACTGATTTTCATGGTGCATATATGAAGCTATATTTCCATCCGTTGAAGGGGATGTCTTTCCCTCATCCTCACCAGACATTATTTTTGTTTTACTTAAATGTGACCATTCTACTGGGTAATACAAAATGTGAATGTGTTTCTGATTTGCATTTACCTTATGATTAAAATCCTTGACAATTTTGTTTTTATTGGGTAGCTCTACTTTTTATTTATTGGATATTTGTACTTCTTTTTTTAAGCTGTCTGTGCATTATATTTCCCCATTTGTCCACTGAATTACTTGTGCTTCATTTTTCCGAGTTCTTCATATATTCTGCATATCAATCTACTGCCAGGTGTATAGCTGGAAACAATTTTCTCCTACTCTATTGACTGCCTTCTCTTTATTTTCTTGCCTGACAGATGTGGTTTTTTTTAATATGATTAAATACCACTTGCCAAATTCTTCCTGGTTCCTGAACTGTTGGAGCCCTTTTCAGAAAGACATTGCTTATGTTTATGTCTTGGGGTGCCTTTAAAAATATTTCAGTTATTTTCTACCTTATAATGTCATTATTTATTGGCTTGCCATCTCATATAAAGATCTTTGATTTATTTCACATTTATTTTTGTTTTTTGAACCAGTTTCATTCTTCTGCATGTGGACTTCTAGTTTTCCCAGCACCATTTGCTGAAGAGGCTGTATTCAACAGAAACATCTATTTCTGCAACTTATATTTAGGATGCCTTTGTTGAAATCAGAGGGCTGTTGCTAGGCAGGTTTGTTCTGGGTCCTGTATTCTCTTTCATTACTATCAATATTGGATTTTGTGCTAGTACCACAGTGTCTGTGTGACTATGGCTTGGTTATATAGTTTGAAATTGTATATAGTTCAAGCAGTTGCTTTTGTGTTTATTCCTGTTTTGGCTATTCAGAATCATTTACATTTACATGTGATCTTTAGGATTTTCACATGTCGTATGAAGAATGCCAGTAGAACACATTGATAGAGATTGCAAGAATTTGTATTTTGAATTTGGTAGTATGGCCATGTAGCCAATATCTATTCTACTGATCTGTAACCATGAAATATCTTCTAATGTCTTCTTTGGTTTCTTTCTTTTTCTATAATTACCATTGGAAAGGCATTTCATCTTCTTGTTTAGGTTTATTCACTGATAGCTCACTAATTTTGCAGCTACTATGAATGAGATACATACCTAGGTGTTTATCTCATTCATTAACAATCTGTCCAAACTCACTGGTTTTGTGTATTTTTATATATTACTGCTTTTTTATTCAAATGGAATACTGAGGGTCATTTGCTTATGTATTATTTTGTCACTACAATTTTCTTCATCTAATGGATGATCATGATTTTATCCTTGATTCTGTTTTATATTATGTTTATGGATTCCCATATACAAAATCTTCCTTGTATCTTATGAATGAAACTGGCCTGAAATGGTCTATTGTATTTTTAAATGGGGAAATCTCATTGCTTACCAATAATCTATCTAGATTCTTTAATGTATTCCTAATCTTTATAAGTAGTATATACCTTGAAATTTATTAATATCATATGTATTTCCCTCATGATTTGAGTATTCGGTGTCCACTAATGATCCTCTGCATTTTGGTGTATGTTTTGCAATATTTCCTTTTTGCCTCTTACTTAGGCATTTTACCCATCTCAAATGCTGTTATTTTGAATGAGAGCGCATCAATCTTGTCTATGCAGCTTTTTATTTGTTTGTTTGCTTTTACATCACAACCAAAATTTCCCTTCCTTCTCTTCTGCCCAGTTCTTCTCCCTACCTTACCTTCCTTCCCCACCCCATCCACTCCTCCCCCTCCATTTCTCGTCAGAAAAGAGCAGGCCTCCCATGGATATCAGCCAACCACAAAATATCAAGCTGCAGTAATACTAGGCATCTCCTCTTCTATTAAGGCTGGATGAGGCAATCTGGTTACACAACTATGTTCATTGCAGCTTTATTCATAATAGTCTGTTTTTTAAGCCAACTCTGGTTTATTGATCTTTTGCATTATTCTGTCTCTCTTTCATTAATTTCAACTCAGAACTATTTGTTTCTTTCTTTACTATACTTCTCTCTTTCCTTCCATCTTCCCTCTTTCCATTGCTCTTTCTCTTTTTCCCTCCTTGTTTGATTTTGTTTGTTTTAGGCTATCTTCTAACTATCTTTATGGCTGACCTTGAACTTCTGATCTGCCTGTATCCACCTTGCATATGCTTGTAGTAGAGACATATAACAACACTCCTGGTTTATGTGGTGCTGGAAATCAAGCCCTAGGCTTTGTGAATATTCAGTAAGTACTCTCCAAATAGCACTGTATCCTCACCCTCCATTTCTTTCTACTGGTTTTGTATTAGTTTTGTTTTGTTTTCCTAGAACCTTAAAATGCATCATTAATTCATTTATTGAGATTGCTTTGGTATTTTTTTCTTTCTTTATATAAGTATGTAGTAAGTAGATGCCTGCTATGAATCTGCTATGATAGAATGCACAAACATCTTCATCCAGCTTTTTCTGACACACTAGAAAACAAGAACTTACATCAATTTTCCTTACATCTAAGGAGTAAGTTTTCACAAATTTTACTTTTAAATATGTCACTTGAAGCTGCAAAAAATAGCTTAAGTTTTAGCATGGCCAATGTATTGTTAAATGGGATCTATGTTGCTGTTCATTCTTTAAATTGTATTTCCAGAAAACTCAAAGGACTTTTTTCAAATTCCAACTTGTAATAATTGATGATATTAGAAAATAAGACTGGTGTAAGATGGTATCTCAGAGTTGTTTTGATTTGCACTTCATTGATGACTAAGGATGTTGAACAATTCTTTAAATGTCTTTCAGCCATTTGAGATTCTTCTGTTGAGAAATCTCTATTTAGCACTGTAGCCCATTTTTTTAAATTGGATTGTTCGATATTTTGATGTCCAGTTTCTTGAAGTCTTTATATATTTTGGAGATTAGCCCTCTGTCAGATGTAGGGTTGGTCAAGATCTTTTCCCATTCTGTAGGCTCTCATTTTGTCTAAAAAGGTAAAATATGTGAAAGAAAAAGTGTAGGATTCTTATGAAGTTCTTTTTCTTAAATCATGTACCCAGAAATTTTATTTTTTATCCTCAGTCTAACAACAGTGGTTTTCCTGCCATGAATTTAGCTCTCCTTGACCCCCTCAAGTTTTTTTTTTAGTCTTTTTTTTATTATTTTACAATATTATTTAATTCTACATATCAACCACGGATTCCCTTGTCCCCCCTCCTGCCCCCCTCCCCATCGCCCTAGCCCACCCCCCATTCCCATCCCCCCCCCGGCAAAGCCTCCCCCCACCATTGAGATTAACCTGGTAGACTCAGTCCAGGCAGATCCAGTCCCCTCCTCCCAGGCTGAGCCAAGCGTCCCTGCATAAGCCCCAGGTTTCAAACAGCCAACTCATGCACTGAGCACAGGACCTGGTCCCACTGCCTGGATGCCTCCCAAACAGATCAAGCCAATCAACTGTCTCACCTATTCAGAGGGCCTGATCCAGTTGGGGGCCCCTCAGCCATTGGTTCATAGTTCATGTGTTTCCATTCGTTTGGCTATTTGTCCCTGTGCTTTTTCCAATCTTGGTCTCAACAATTCTCGCTCATACAATTTTAATGCATGTGCTCTTAATTGTAAACCTCCATTCTGGAACTGGCTTTTGCTATATCTAAAATCTTCTGAGAAGTTGGTTGGACCATTTTCAAGCTTCAAAACCAAAATATTCTCTTCCCTATTGATGTAGAATACTACAGTTAGTTCCCATGTGTGATGATAAAACTTCTCCAACTGTCCTACTTTCAGTGAACTTCCATAGCCATCCATAAGCTTCTGAGACTTCGTGAAGTGTCATGCTTTCAAAGATTAGGCATTCATTTGCTGAACATTTAATTTTCTTTCACATTCAAAAATTTGTTACATCATGGACATCCTGGGCATTTTCTGTTTTCTGACATCATTTTCAAGAGCTTCTGTCTTGTCTAATGCATTCAGCTCTGCTTCTAAAACATTTATCAAGGTGAAGTCCTCACATTCCTAACAGAATTATATGCAGAAAATACATGACATCTGTGAATTCTTAGTTTTCTTCACAATTCATTTTTTTTTTGCTTTTGAACAAGGTATCACTGAATAACCAAGGATGTTTGCAAACTTGTGATGCTCCAGCTTCAGTACCCAGAGGGCTGAGGTCAGCACAGTCATGCCACATTTGCAGTTCCTTATAAACATCATTGTGAATGTATTAGCTGAAATTCCAGTATTGCTTCCATTTTGTATATGCTATTTCATTTGTCTGCTTTGTTTATCTCATAATTTATAGAAGTGCACGTGTGTGGGAGTATGCTATGTTTTATTCTTTTTAGTGACAATAAGAATGAGAAGATTTAAAATCATGTTTTAGGAATATTATAATCATGTCTCTCTGAAGAGGACACTTTGCTAGGATATTTCACATCAACTTTAAAGAAGTCATATTCATTATTTACTAATCATTTTGTGTGTGTGTGTGTGTGTGTGTGTGAGAGAGAGAGAGAGAGAGAGGGGGGGGCGGGCAGAGGGGACATTGCAGAAGTCAGAGAAAAACTTTCAAGAAGTGATCATTTATTTCGGCCATGTGAGTTCAGAGGATTGAGTACAGGTCCTCAGACATAGTAGAAAGTGTCTTTACTCACTGAGGCATTTCATCCATTCAAATATGTGTTCTTTTGCATTTTTTCCTCTAATTTAGTATTTTAGTTTCTAGAATTATCATTATTTTAGTTGCACAAATGGGAAGTGTGAACATCATCCTGTTTCTGCATATTCTATCAAAGTTATAACTCTCACCCTTTTAACAAAGCTAAGTACTTTCTAAATAAACTCTATCATATTATCTCTAAATATCACTATTATACTCTCCCTTTCTTTTCTCCAGATTCCTCTTTTAACTCCACTTTCTTTACTCTTTTCAAACTACCCTATCAAGACGCCCATCTGATTGTAATCCCAGTACTTGTTTGAGGCAAGCTTGGGTTATATAGGAAGACCTTGTCCACCAAAACCAAAACAAAATGCTTGAACTACAACAACATAAAACAAAACAAAATGTATCTTATCAATTTTGCTTGTCTATTGTAGAGAATTTCATTATAGATATAATGTATTTTCACCAAACCCACCCCTATTTCCCTCTCCTATATTTCCTTCTTATTCTCCTCATGCTTTTTTCCCATCAGTACCACATACTTGTTGTGATATGGCACACATTTCTGTCTCTATCTTCACTTCACAGCTAATTGAGATCATGCCAGAAATAAGCTGTTGTTTCTTTCATTTTATTAGTCAGATTTTACAGGATAGTTAGGATGCAAATATACTTGTTAACCTCTTGAAAAATAAGTTTAGAATAGTGCTCTTTTATTCTGTTCCTAGAGTAAAAATGAATGGTAGGTGGACTTTAAATATTCTGGAAGGACACATGAATGACAAATGTTGCTTCAATTTAGAATAAACTGAAATTGCTAAGTTACTGCATTCCTTTGTGGATGACTCTGTTTTCTCATAGCTGAGTTTTTAATGTAGAACTAGAGTTTAATATTCATACCAGTGAATCAACTTTACACTCATATCTTAGTTACAATTAAAAATCTTCCTGTTTATGGATTTTTTGTGTGTGTTATACATAATAAATGTAATCTAAGTTTTCTATTAAGTTTATTTTGTTATTAGTGAATAAATATCTACATTTTCTACAAAACTAGAAAATATTACGTGAAAATTCCAAAATTGTGTATGCTTATTTTTAAATTAAAGTGAAACCAAATGTAACATCTACACATGTCATGCAAATAATGAACAAGTAAAAGGAAAAAAATTATACTTACACAGAAATTTTATCATATATAAGTATTTTCTCTTTATATTTTTAGGTATAAAACACAAGAAATCATTTACTGTAATAATCTGAACTATTTCTAAACGTATCCTTCTTATATATGTATTATTAATAATAATTATGAAAATTATACACTTACTGGAGGATAGTCAAGGTGACAGGTATGCTAGACAAATTAGAAAAAATTATTGAACAAAAGAAAAAAGCAAAAAACAAAGGTAATGTGTGACACTTCATGTTGCATTTTCCAGAAATGGCGTCAACAAAATCACCCTCGGTGTCTGCAGTTGTCAATCCGTCTTTGATGCAAGAACAGTTGTAGTATGTCTACGAATATTGAACACAAAAACTAGTATTTCATAAACAGACAGGAGACAATAAGTTCATTATTACAAACATAAAAGTTAAATCAATATCAAAAGGGAGATTGCACAGTGTTTTCATTGTTTTTGTGGTAAAACATTTTTAATCAGATATTAAAATATAATCATGTCATTTTCTTCTTCCTCTCCCTGTTCCAAAACCTTCCATGTATCCTCCTTTCAAATTCATAGCCTCTTTTCCTTAATGCAATTTGCTCAGTCTGTATAAGATTATTTGTATGTATGATTTGGGGGCTGACCTTTTGTTACTGGATAACCAGTTGGTGGGCGTTTCCCTGGAGAAGACTATTTCTCCTGCTCTCAGCATTCCACACACAAGGGTCTCGCTATGGAGCCCTGGTTGGCCTGGAACTCACAGAGATCTAGTTGCCTCTGCTTCAAAAGTACTAAGATTAAAAGCATTTGCAATCACATCCAGCTTAGACTGCTTAGTTTTAATGAATATACTCATGTTAGACTTGCCATACCTTATTTAGAAATGCAATATTAGTTGAAAAATCTGAAGTATTTGACCATGAATTACTATATGTGTAGGTGTTTGTGGGTGTATAATTGTTGTAAATGAGGAAGAGTTCTACCAGTTTAAGAAATAATAGTCATATTATGCTAGTTTTATCATTGGATAGGTTTATAAACTAAGACCAAATAAAAACATGTAATGAATAAAATTAAATTTTAGCTCAGATTTGAAATATGGACAGTACCCCAACTATGAAAGATTACATAACCATGTTAATACTTTGTTTTGTGTATAATCATGACAGAGTTGATTTTTGTTAAGCACAGTAGGTATATTGTTTCTGAGATCAAACATTTTCAAGAACACACAGAACAGCAACTGTAATACCAACACTAGGTAGGCAGAAGCAGAGAGAGAGACAGAGAGAGAGAGAGGAGAGAGAGAGAGAGAGAGAGAGAGGAAAGACATAGTGTTTGGAGATTGTCTTAGTTAGGGTTTTATTACTGTGGAGAGACATGATGACTATTAGTCCATTATCATCATGGGGAGACATGGCAGCATGCAGGCAGACATGGTGCTAAAGAAGGAGCTAAGAGTTCTACATCTTGATCCTCAGGCAATGGAAAATGAATTGAGTCCCACACAAGGGCAGCTTGATTATATGAGACATCAAAGCTCACCCCCACAGCGACATAGTTCCTCCAGCAAGGTCACACTTCCTAATACTGCAACTCCCTATGAACCTATGGAGGTCAATTACATTCAAACCACCACTGAGATGAAGAGATCATGTATTAATTTATTAGGTTATTTAAAATATCCTGAGCTACAAAACAATAATCATAACAGAGAAACAACATAGTAAATATACTTCTAATGGGAAGTTTAAAGAGGGCCTGGGCCTGAGTGGTTAAGAAAATAAAAGTATAAAATCATATCAACCTAGTTGATGAATTAGCAGATAAGTTAAACAACATAAATATACAAATCCCCAAGCTTAAAATGTCTTTACACCAAAGTTTTTAAATGTGTGCCAAACAACAGTTTAATTGGAGGAAATATATTGTAAACAATACAACAGATATCTGTTTGCCATTTACAGAACATTCTACTTAGGAAGAGAAGCAATTAGACAACAGAAAAGCAACAGTTTTATATAATGCATATGTGGTTACTATGAAGAAAAAAAGACAAGGCAGAATTGCAAGCAATATCTGTGGAAATACTCTTATACTTAGCAGGATCAGAGAATGCATAAATGATAGAGTAGTATTTGAGAAGAAATTTAAGAAACATACAGGAGAAAGTACCACATAAGAACGATATGTTACAAATACGAGAAGAAAAGCAGTCAGTCATAAGCAGCAAGCCAGAACATGCTTAACAAGTTCAGTGACCAAGCGCAGTGAGGACTAGAGCAGAACACATATGAAAGAATCAAGCAAAAAACCAGGATGGAGCCAGGCGGTGGCAGCACACACCTTTGATCCCAGTACTCAGGAAGCAAAGGCAGTTGGTTCTACATGTGAGTTTGGGGTCAGCCTGGTCTGCAGAGTGAGTTTCAGGACAGCCAGGGCTACACAGAGTAATCCTGTATTGAAAAACCAAAAACAGCAACAAAAACCAGGATGCGCTAAGAAATTAAGTTGTGCAGAATTTGGTAATTGCAAAAGTAGTTTTAGGAACTTTGATATTTATTCTTAGAAGCCACTCTTGCTGTGGGATGGTCTTTTTGTACACTGTTAATACGTGTTGCTACCATTGGTTAGTAAATAAGCTGCTTTGGCCTAAGGCAAATCAGTTTAGAGGCAGGCCAGGAATCCAAGCAGAGATATTAGGAGGAGAAAGGCAGGGTCAGAGGAAAAGCGGAGAGCCCTGGGGGCAGCAAGATGTAATGCAACACAGGTAAAGCCACAAGACACATGGAGGTACACAGATTAATAGAAATGGACTAATTTAAGATGTGAGAGGTAGCTAGCAAGAAGCCTGAGTCATAGACCAAACAGCTTGTAATTAATATATAAGCCTCTGAGTAATTATTTTATAAGCAGCTGGGGGACTGCAGGTGGGAGAGATTTGTCTGGACCAGTGGGCCAGGGCTGGACTGAGAAACTTCCACTACACACTCTGGTTGCTGAGATTACTGAACTACCAAGACAAGGATAAAAGCTGATATACAGCCTAAAAGATAATAAAATAAAGTACAACAAAATTCATTGCTGATGAAATGAGTTATGTAAGGGAAAATAATGAAAATAATCCTATAGGCCATTATATAGAAAGTAGATATGAAAGGCTTTTGTGGTGTTGTTGATTTTTCAAGACAGGGTTTCTCTGTGTACCTTTGGTACTGTCCCAGAACTTGCTCTGCAGACCAGGCTAGCCTTGAACTCAAAGAGATCTGTGTGCCTCTGCCTCCTGAGTGCTGGGATTAAAGGAATGCACCTCCACCGCCCAGAGAAAGACTTTTCTGGAAGCTCTGTATAATTAATTGGAACCAAAATAAGAAAATCACAGAGGAAGTTTTTCTAAGAGAAATGAAGATCCAGTCCAGAGAGGCAGCAGAAGCAAATACCATATTGATTTCATTTCTCTTTTTCTATCATTCAGATATGCTCAAAGGATTTCATTATAGGCCCTTAGTATTATGATTGACTTCTGGGACAGAACACATATAAAGAAGTGTGCTGAGCCAATCTGAAGGACCATGATGCAGTGCAGTAATTGTCTATAAAGCACAGAAACTTAAAGTGACTAAGAGCAAGACTGAAAATAAAGTTTAATTGTCACTTCTTAAGATTTCATTATATTATACTCTATAAGATTAAAAATTAGAGAAGTTCATGTTTTAGCAACAGCTGGAAGAAATGGATTTACTTTTGTGTGAGAAAATTCATACTGAAATAATGGACGGAGTAGATTCTGATGAGAAATTAGCTAGGGTTTGTTCAATAGAAGCACAAAATTATGTCAAATGGAGTGGGATTCATGTAATATTATTGGGAAGGAAGGAGTGAAGGAAATATAAAGGTAGCAAATTAGGCCCTCAAGAGGAATTTCAAAAATTTCAGACATGTTAGACAGAGCACCAGTGACCCAAGCTCTAAATAATATGCCAGGAATGAGAGGAACTGTCTTAAGGCTGGACTGGAATGAAATAAGGAGGCACAATAGAAATATATTCTACTGAGAAAAGTCTCAATGGGAGGTACTTGGGAGAAGATGAACACAATGTGCCCTGAATCATCAGAGGAACAAGAAGATATTTACCACTTCTGTGGTCTCTTAACGGGAAGTAAGAAGTGGGGGGGGGAGTAGGTGGATAGACATTAGTCAGAGGATAAAATCAAAAGGAAGCAGTGCTTGGAAAGAATACTCCTATTTTTAGAGGGCAAGATAGAAAGATCCACGGTGGGAGTGATGGGTGGAGAATGAAATCAAATGATGAGATACACAAAGCCAGAGACATGGGGATGGAGATGAGGAATTACCTGAAAGGTTAGAACTTTGGTGAGAATTGGAAACTGAAGAAAGCTTATTACTCATAATGTTATCAAAAAACAGACACTAATGTGTTTTCATCAAGAGAAAACTAAGCTAGTTAATCTATGCCTGCAATGTACATCAAGCAAGAGCAGCCTCCACAGAAGAGAATGCAGAATACTTCATTTTAAGTATTTTTGCACTGATTTATGATTGACTGCTTTTATTATGGCTGATGGAGTTAGTAGCAGGAAAAAGTATATGTACTAGAAACTACAAGAAAAAGAATAGAGTATGCATCATATTGCTAGATATTTGGATTTTGTGAAATCATAGCATCCTAATCTAAAAGTGAAATTAAAATTTCAGAAAATAGGTGTAACAGCAGAATTTTGTAACAAACACTGTAACAGAGAAAATACTGGACCAAACCAAGACTGAAAACCAGCTGGGCAAACTCCAAACTTTGCACCTCCATGTCTGATGTCAAAATGCTCTTCATTCAAGTCTGACTGCAACACACTTCTTTCTCTTGAGCTGGTTCCTCTTCCTGTTAGTAGCTCTCCCCAGCATGTATTCCACAACTCTGGTATCTCTACCATCTTGGGCTCTCCAAGGCAGTCCAGGCTTCAACTTCAAAGATTCACACAAGGGCCTCTCTATCATGTCTCTATTCAGGGACACCCCTGACATGTGCTAGCCATGATAGCTGTCCTTATGCACAGAGGTAACTTCTGTAACCCATTTCTTCTAGTCTTGACTCTAAAGCCAAACCACATGGCCAAAGCTGCCACATTCTGCTGCATCCTGGGACTGGAACATGGCCCCCTTGTTTAATGATATTTTCATGAGTTTTCTGTTTTTCTTTACTACCTATGCCTGGATGTCCTTGACTTGATCTTTAGACCAAGCTGAACCCAAACTCAGAGATCTGATAAGCACTAACACATCTGGCTCTGAACTTTTCTTTAATTCCATTCCACAAGTTGGAAACTTAGCTGGTATGAGGTCTTGCCCTGAGGTCATAGCTCTCTTTATTGGAATTCTTAATCTATTTATCTCCTTGAACATAGGATTAAGCTCCATTCCATGTCCTGGTGCTCTTCTTTCCTTCAAATTTTACATTTTGTAATTTATCTTGCTTAACTTGTTCTTTTTCATTATAAACTTTCATTAGAGTTACCACTAAAAAATCACAAGACAGCCAGGTGGTGGTGTGCCTTTAATTCCAGTACTTGGGAGGCAGAAGCAAAGGTATCTCTGAGTTTGAGGCCAGCCTATCTACAAATCTAGTTCCAGGACAGCTAGGGAATATGGTCTTGAAAAATTAAAAAAATAATCTTTTAAATCACAAGACAGTCTACACCAGGTTATTTTGAAATTTCTTCTGCCATGAGAATTAATCCAATACTCTTCACTTTAGCCTCCAGCAGACTCTTCAGAAAAGGGCAAAAGGCAGCCATGCTCTTCACCAAAATATCACAAGAACGATTTCTAGGCAACTTATCAAAATTCTTCTCTGAAACCTCTTGAGCCAATTCCCAACACTTCAAGTCATTATCAGGACCATTATCTTCCATGTTCTTCCTAGTAAGCTCCATTAAACAGGGCTTAAAACATTCCATTGCTTTACAAACCCAAAGTACCAAAGCCCAAATTCCTCCAGACAAATGCACAGTCAGGCCTATCACTCCCGGTACCAACTTCTGTCTTAGGGTTTCATTCCTGTGAAAAGATACCATAACCATGGCAACTCTTATAAAGAAAACATTTAACTGAGGGTTTAATTTACAGTTTAAACATTTAATTTACAGTTTCAGAAGTTCAGTCCATTATAATCATAAAGACGAACATGGCAGCATGCAGGCAAATGTGGTGCTGGAGCTGGGAGTGCTACATCTTGCTGGCTACAGGAAGTTGACTAACTATCACACTGAGTGAAGCTTGAGAACAAGACCTCAAAGCCTATCCCCACAGTAACACACTTCCTCCAACAAGACCACACCTAATCCAACAAGGCCACAACTCCTAATAGTGCCATTCCGTTTGGGGACAATTTTCTTTCAAATTACTACACACAGATTAAAAGAATGGATGTTAAAAGCATGATCCATCCTTCTGCTTCATCGAAGAAACACACCTCAACATGAAGGATAGAGATTATCTTAGGGTAAAGGGTTGGAAAAAGACATTACAAGCAAATGGACCTAAGAAGCATACTGGTATAGCCCTTTTAATATTTGAAAAAATAGACTTCAAACCAAAATTAATCAAAAGCAATGGGAAAAGATACTACATGTTCATCAAAAGGAAAAAAAAACAATATTTCATTTATATGTATGTATATATATATATATATATATATATATATGCATGCCCCCCAAAGGGAATTTGCTTTTGTAAAAGAAACACTACTACAACGTAAAAACATATAATGATCCTCACACACTGATAGTGAGAGACTTCAATACCCCACTGTCACCAATGGACTGGTCATCCAGACAAAAGTTAAACAGAGAAATACTGGAGCTAACATACCTTATAGATCAAATGGACCTAATAGGTAATAACAGAATATTTTATTCAAGTACAATGAATATGCCTTCTTCTCAGTACCTCATGGAACTTTCTTCAAAACTGACCACATACTCAGACACAAAGCAAGTCTCAAAAGATACAAAAATCCTATCAAACCACCATGGAATAAAGCTGAGTATTAACAATAGAAAGAAGGAAAAGATTAGAAACTCATGCACACTGAATAACTCTTGACTAAATGAAGAATGAGTTAAGATCGAAATGTAGAATCTAAAGACTTCTGGAATTCAATGAAAATGACTACGCAACATACCCAAATTTACAGGACACGATGTTGGTGTTAAGAGGAAAGTTCATACCACTAAGTGCTTACATAAAAAAAATTATTGTAAAGATCTCATAATAGCAACTTAAGAGCACACCAGAGAGTTCTAGAATAAAAAGAAGTAAACGTACCCAAGAGGAATAGGTGGCAAGAAATTGTCAAACTAGGGGTTGAAATCAATGAAATAGAAACAAAGAGAATAATACAAAGAATCAATGAAACAAATAGTTGGTTCTTTGAGAAAATCAACAAGATAGACAAACTCTTATCCAAACTAAATAAAAGAAGAAGAGAGAATATTCAAATTAATAAAATCAGAAATGAAAAGGGAGATAGGGCAACAGACACCAAGGAAACCCTGAAAATCATAAGGACAGAGTTTAAAAGCCTGTACTCCACCAAACTGGAAAATCTAAAACAAATGGATGATTTTCATGATAGGCACCACTTATCAAAGTTAAATCAAGATCACATAAAACATTTAAACTGATCTACAACCTCTAGTGAAATAGAAGCAGTCATTAAAATTCTCCCAACCCAAAAAGAAAAAACAGGATCCGGCGGCGGCACACTCTCTTATTTCTCTCTCCTTTCTGAATGCAGTAAGGTAAATGTTCTGTATTAGTGATCCTCCACAGGCCCAAAACTAATGCAGCAAGCTACAATGACAATGAACTAACACTTTGAAAGCATGAGGAAAAATAAATTTCCCTTCAAATTGTTTCTCGCTGGTATTTGTCACAGTATAGAAAGTTTAAAACTCTGTTGTTGTTGTTGTTGTTTTTGTTGTTTGTTTGGTTGGGTGGTTTTGGTTTTTTCGAGACAAGGTTTCTCTGTGTAGTTTTGGTGCCTCTCCTGGATCTCGCTCTGTAGACCAGGCTGGCCTCAAACTCACAGAGATCTGCCTGGGTCTGCCTCCACCATTGCCCGGCTAAAACTGTGGGGGTTTTTTTGTTTGGTTGGTTGGTTTTTTTTTTTTTTTTTGTGTGTGTGTGTGTGTGTGTGTGTGTGTGTGTGTGTGTGTGTGTGTGTTTTCGAGACAGGGTTTCTCTGTATAGCTTTGTTAAAACTGTGTTCTTTAAATGTTTAGGTGAAGAAGATATCCAACCTGACATCCCATGACCAATGAAAAGTTTTCAGAGATGATGGAGAATTTTTTCAGGCAGAAAGAAATAATACCATCAGAAAACATAAAAATGTAAGATAATGTGCAAGTCTTGATTGTAAATAATAAACAGCTGGTAATAGTGTGTGTTGCTAAAGTTTTCCTGCCTGGTCCACAATCAGGACAAATCTCTCTCACCTGCCAGTCCCACAGCTGCTCAGACCCAACCAAGTAAACACAGAGACTTATATTGCTTACAAACTGTATGGCCATGGCAGGCTTCTTGCTAACTGTCCTTATATCTTAAATTAATTCATTTCCATAAATCTATACCTTGCCATGTGGCTCGTGGCTTACCGACATCTTTACATGCTGCTTGTCCTGGCGGTGGCTGGCTGTGTCTCCTTCCACCTTCCTGCTCTTTTCTCCTCTCTGTTAGTCATGCCTATACTTCCTGTCTAGCCACTGGCCAATCAGTGTTTTATTTATTGACCAATCAGAGCAACACATTTGCCATACAGAACATCCCACAGCAAGTGTGTGCAATTAAAAGTATATGAACAGGTAGGAGTGCCAACTTGTACAGTCACTGTGGAAATCAGTGTGGCAGATCCTCATGAAGCTGGAAAAGATCTACCACAAGATCCAGTTATACCACTCTTGGGCCTATACCCAAAGGTCTCTACATCCTACTACAAAGACACTTCCTCAAACATATTCATTGCTGATCTATTTATAATAGCCAGAGTTAGAAAACATCCTATATGTCCATCAACAGATGAAAGGTTAAGAAAAACATGCATTTACACAATGGAATAGCACTCAGTAGTAAAAAAAAAAAAGAAAAAAGAAAAAAATTCAGGAAATTTGCAACTAAAAAGATGAAAGTATAAAAAAAAGTCATCCTGAGTGGGTTAATCCTAACCTCAAAAGACAAATATGTTATATTATATGTGGTTATTGGCTGTTAATACAATGACAAGCAGGCTACAATCTGTAGAATCACAGAGGTTAGATATAGAGTCAGGGACTACGAGAAGAGATGCATCTCCCTAGGATGGGGAAACAGAATAGTTATGAATGGACAGGGGTGGGAGGGTCAAAAGGGGAGGGGGAGTCAAGAGAGAATTAAGGGAGGGACACTGGGAAAGACAGATAATACTTAGGGAATTTTGAAATGTCATGTAGAAACATAATATACATTTCTTAAAATATAAACATGTATGAAAGAAATCTCAATGTAATCACCAAATCACAAGGGAGAAAAAGCCCTGCCTATATATCTTTCAGCACCTAATGAAACATCCAGTTCAGGGAATTGGTTACACAAGGAAATTTTGGCCAAAGAGGCCCCATGAAAACTCTCAAACAACTCAGGCTGTTTCCAAGGCGATAACTTGCTCTCTACAAACTGATGATAAGGCTCTTGCTGAAGACAACACTTATGTAACTCACTAAATGTAGAGAATTGTTCTGGTGCCTATCTAGAGCCCTTGCCTCTACAGACTAGGACTAGTGTTCATGGTACTATAAGGTACTCTAACCAAGGAGAAAGGTAAACACAAATCCACCTGTAATTCCTGGGATCTACAATAGTGATTTGCCTGCAAGTTACGTTGATGCAACAGTGGCATAAATTTTGTGGGAGTAACCAACCAATATGTGACTGGATTTAAGTCCCATTCTATGAGATGGAACCCATTTCCACACTTCCTAGTGGCCAAGAATATGTGACCACATAGGTCACAGACCCAGGAGAAAACCTAATATTACTCTTCGATTAAAGGAACATAGCCACTAAATGACTCCTAATGACAATCCACTAATCAAATCAGTGTCTTGCTCAGGCATTATCACGGGAGCGTCTTCCTGCAGTAGATGGGAACAAATGCAGAGACCCATGTGTATGCAGAGAGTGAGAACCCTCAGAATATTTACTCCTAAATGGGATGTCTACATCAAGTCCCTCATCTAAGGGCTCAGGGAACTCTATATAAGAAGAGGAAGATTTTAAGAGCCAGAGGGGATGGAGTACACTCAGAAAACAAGGTCTTTTAGACACAACAGAACAGGTATACAAATGAACTCATAAAGAGAGTAACAGCATGCACAGGGCTAGACCAGCCAGGGTGACCAACTCTAAAATCTGATGTAGACACTCACCCTCATATTCATTTCAGAAGCTGTCTCCAATTGACATCCACTTGTAAAGGAAAAATTCATTTTTTCCAAACAAGTCTCACTGGGCATTCAAACTACTTTCCATGGCAGATTTCATGCCCATCAGTAACTGGCCAATATAAAACAAATCAAATGGTATTTTTTGAGGGGTTTTGTTGTGTTGTGTTTTGTTTTGTTGTTATTATTGGTTTTATCTCATAATACTTTATCTGGGAAATTTATTTATTTACTTATCTATCTATTTTTTCACCCATAGATACTTTGCTTATACAGCACGGCTTTCAATTTTGTTTTCATGGTTTTCTGTGTATGTGAATGCGTGTCTCTCAGCATCTGCATGTGTTTATGTGCTTTCACATTGGCCATTTTTCTTCAAAGTTTGTTTTGCTCTACTCTGGATTGTTTTTATTGTATCTTCTATTATTGTTATTATTATTTTTATTATTATTATTATTATTATTATTATTATCATATGCCTGGTTCTTTTCTAATGATAGAGAGAAGGGAAGGCTGCATATTTAATTGGGTATAAAAGGGGGAAGGATCTAGTTTGCATTGAAGGGGACAAACTGTATTCAAAATATATTGTATGAAAAAAATCTACTTTCAATTAAAAATCATTAAAAATGAAAGTATAGGCATGCTACCAAAATTAAGATATTTAAACAAAGATAGCTTGGGAGATGGCTCATTCGGTAGGGTCTTTCCCATGCAGCAAGAGGAACCTAGTTTGAATAACCAATACCCACAGGAAAACTGCATCTATAACTCTAGTTCTGGGCTGGGAAGGGAGAAGCGTGGATCCGGGAGATGACGGCCAACCAGACTAACCAAACTGATGAGCTCTACATCCAGTGGGAGAACCTGTCTCAAAGTTAATGCTGAGAGCAACAGAGGAAGACGTTCAGTGCTAGCTTCTAGCACGCACACACACACACACACACACACACACACACACACACTGACTCTATAAATGAATATACAAGATGTATGTAAAAAATACACATAGTTAGAATAGTTTAAGGATATTTCTGATGGAGACCCTAAGGGCTCCTTTCTGTTTCTATAAACATTTACTCACTTGTGGGCCACTTAAGAGAAAAATCATAATTCATTTCAAACTATCCATTACAGTTTACATGCCAATAAATGCTTTAGTGAATGAGATACTTGCTAATAGCTTCTTACTTCTATGGTACCTCCCTCATTGGGATTCTTTATCAGATGCTTTATGTTTGTATGACTTAACATATCACTTTCTTATGTAGTTTTATGTTACAAATTGAAATGTAAAAGAAAAAGAAGTCCATTTGTTTACTGTTGTATGCTGCCCTATCTGTACTGGCTGGTTTTATGTATCAACTTGACACAAGCTGGCGTTATCAGAGAGGAAGGAGCCTCAGCTAAGAAAAGGCCTCTATGAGATCCAGCTGTAAGGCATTTTCTCAATTAGTGATCAATGGGGAAGGGCCCAGGCCAGGGTGGGTGGTGCCATCCCTGGGCTATTGGTCCTGGATTCTATAAGAAGGTGGACTTAGCAAGCTATGGGAAGCAACCCAGTAAGCAGCTCTGCTCTATGGCTTCTGCATCAGCTCCTGCCTCTGGGATCCTGCCCTGTTTGAGTTCCTGTCCTGACTTTCTTCAATGATGAACAGTAATGCTGAAGTGAAAGCCAAATAAACCCTTCCCTCCCCAACTTACTTTTTGGTCATGTTTTTTCATCGCAGCAATTGAAACCCTAACAGAGACACCTATCTGAGACACATTTTTGCTTTGATTTGCCTTGATTTTCCATCAGAGTATGAACTCTGACAGAAAGCCTTCACTGTCCTTTGGCACCGAAGAGATTCCTTAATGCTTTGGCTGAGATGTGGAATGGCTGCTCCACTGATAATAAGAATGAGGTCTCTGTTGAACTAAGAAGCTGCTGATGGACATTCTCAGTCTGGCTGTCTTATAACAAGAGCTACAGAAGAGAGAAAAAAGAACCAGCCAATGATACAAGATCATAAAGAAAAGTCCAAGCGGATTTATGACATGAATAAGTAAAAACAAAAAGAGTGAGCATCTTTTGGGAACATAAGGGGTGGTCTAAAAGAGCCCTCACTGTCTAGATTATTAATATGAAGAAAAGACTTCTCTGTTTTAATAAAGGCAGTGTTTTTCCTCGGTTTTATCAAAATTAGTCTGGGTGTTATTTCAGTTCTTTCCCATGTGACACTAATGCTGACTCTGCACAGTCTTCAATTCCATTCATATCAAATTTGTCTAACCATATAGTCTTTGTTTTTGTCAGTTTTGCATTCAGAGCAATTATTCCCATCAAAGATTATTGTCTTTCCAGACAACTTTTGGCAGTCATGCTCTCCACTGGAAATGCTCTATTGTTCCCATTTCTAAGTAACAAATGTTTCCCTGCAGTGGGTGTGGCTATTTTGTGGAATCTTTCTATATTTGCTGTGCATTATGAATCAATTGTGACCTGTAGAAATATAAGAAAATTTTAAAGAATTCCTTGAGATGAATGTTCCAAAGCAGGATTTCCCACAAAGGAGAGTAGCTCAATAGTGGTACTGTGTTTAGCCTCTCAGTGAATGTTCATTTGCTGTATGGTGGCATGGTGGCCATTTGCAGCTGCATTTACGTATTTTAAAACAGTAAGGAGAAGAAATGGGTACACGTATAAAGCAAGGACTTACAGTAACTTTGTCAATGTTTGAAGATGGAAAACTTTATAAGGGAGTTCATTATACCTTACTATTCCTTTTATATTTCTCTTATATTCTAAAGACTTAAATACTATTTTAACATAGAGCACTTTAGAAGAATGATTTTTATAAATGGCAAAAATCTTTTTTATACTAATGCTTGTATACTAATGCTTGTTAAAAACCTTGTTATGATACTAAATCATAAATGCTACTAAAGATATTGACCTAATATGTATGTGTTTATATATATGCTCTCTTCCCTTCACAAAAACTAGGAAACTGAGGGGAGGAAAGGCACAGGATTTTTAGTACCTAGATCCATATTTTTTTACTATTTAAAACATAGAAACTGAAGAAAACGTAATTAGCAACTATAAAATGTTCATGGGCAGATAACTGAGTCATTGAAGTACCAAGAATCAGGACTTAGGTTTGATCCCCAGCATCCACATAAAAATCCCAGGTTGGTGGTGTGCTTGTAACCTCACTTCTGTAAAAGCAGAAAGGTGTGGATCCCTAGGTCCTTCTTTGGAGAGCTCCAATCTGTGAAAGACTGCCTCAAAAACCAAGGTGGACCTCTCTTAAGGAATGACATCAGAGATTGTCTTCTGACATTACTTTATTCACATATTTTGAGACTGAATACTTTTTCCATTTTTAAATATCAAATGTTATCATAGTTGTGCATATGTGCTTCATGTTCACACAAATGCACACATTCATCAAAATGTGCATAGACAGAAAATCAAAAAAGGAGAACCCCACAAACTCAGACAAGTGATAGACTAGTCAATTGCTCTTTATAACAGAACAAAGACTAGGGAAAAAATTAAACCACTTGTAGGCATTATCAGCAGGCAAAGAAATAAGAAATTTCATGGACATGCCATGAGATATGTAACTAGAGGTTTTTTTAATTAAGAAATTTTTTGTTCATTTTACATACCAACCACAGAACCCCCTCTCTTCCCTCCTCCCGCCTCCCAGCCTTCCTCCCCCCAAACCCCTCCCATTCAGAAGATTCAATTCAGTTAAGCCATACTTCTCTCATTCATGTGATTTCTGTATGGCTCTCCATTTTCCAGAATGTCAGATATGTTTTCTGAAATAGTGCACAGTCAAAGAACTAGGAACCAGGGATAAAAGCTCAGTGGTAGAGCACTGGATTCAATACCTCTAAAAAGAATCTTATCCATATCTGAGTTACTATGGAGCAGAAATAGAGAAACAACAGGAAAATACAGAGTAGACTTTTTGAATCCCAGCAGAAGGCACATTTGAAGGAAAGCTGACTCACATGATGGCACCTGGAAACCTTTTGGTGTGTGAAAGATTGTGTTCAAAGTTCAGTGAGCACAGCTAAAAGGGAACTCAGAAAGCATAAACTAGGTTTTCTTTCTGTTGCTAAGAATAAAAATAAGGAAAATACAAGAGCAAAATTTTAGAGAACGGTAGGAGAAGAATCTAATCACTGTCTACAAATTGAGCATGGTACTGGAGAGCAAGAAGCATAATAAATAAAATTTACCATTTCATTTTGTAAGTGTTTAGAAGCCTTGCAGCCTGCAAAACAGGGAGAGAAATACTCCTTGTCATCTCTTCCACATACAGAAGCGTAGATGGAGCTTGAGCAACCACACTGCACGTTGCATGGAGCTGTGAGGTTTCCAAATAAACCTGACCTGCAAAGTTGAGATTAAATACAATTATAGCATCATCATTTAAATTATCAATGCACATATCAAAATATCAATAAGATCCACACATGTGCTCATTTAATTAATTTTTTCACAGGTTTACTAAGTTCTAAAAACAATGAAATGCACATTTAAGTGTGTACCATTTGATAGTACTGTAGAGATGGTTTAGCTCTTAAGAGCACTGCCTGCCCTTCCAGAGGACCAAAACTCCATTCCAACATTCACAATGCAGTTCCCAACCATCTGTAACTCCAGTTCCAGGGAATCTGATGCCCTCTTATGGTCTCTACAGGTACCAGGCATGTAAGTGGTTCATATAAATACATGCAAATGATCTTTATTTGCTCTTGCATGGACATATGTTTCCATGATTCCTGTGTTAGTGTTAAAAGAATATTTAAATTGTTTGAAAGGTTTCATGTAACTATTTTAGAATTATTTTACATGTATGTGTGTTTTGTTGGAATGTATATTTGTGAGTGAAGCAACTATGGAAGTGAAATTGTGACATTGAATCCCTTGGAACTAGACTTAGAGACAGTTATGAACCTTAGAGACTGGCAACCACACTAGTCCTCTAGAAGGAGAACAAGGGTCCTTAAACACTGGAACAACTCTCTAGCTACCACTTCCTTTTTTTTTAACTTTTCTGGAAACTATCAGTTTTCCAAAGTGGTTTATTGTTAGGAGCACAAAGTTCCTTGTGCTCAGAGATTATCAGGGAAACCAGAAATGCTAAGTATACAGGATATTCATCTCAAAGGAATGGACATATAACCTTTTCTTCCATCCACAAAGCTGGAAATTGGAAGTGATTAAGAACCTTGTGATCTGCATTATCCATTGGGCAGGCAATAGCAAGCTCTTATAGCCAGGACTAGATGTATCTAAATGATTCTTACATTACCTGTACATCTAGGGGCTCTCCCTAGCTCCTACAACAAGGACAGAGGTAGCTAATAGCCTATATGATCTCTACTCTATATGTATGACCATAACCATGCCAAATCGCTCCCTATGTATTTAAGATAACACAGATAGTCTATCTCTATAACTCATCTTCTTGGAAGAAATGTCATGGACCTTCAATTGAATTTCAATGTAATTATGCTTCCTTGTACACTGGGAATCTTATTACACCAGAAAATGTTTTTCAAAATTACGCTGTGTTTAAATACGCTGACATTATACCTCCTGGCATCAGACTCCCCAAAATTTGATCCAGGTTGACAAAGTCAATCTGAACTGAGTTTTCATTCTCATCTATTCCTGGTTCATTTCACTACCTGCAGTGACACCTAAGAATGCCAAATTATGGGGCACATGACCCTTCGAGAAGGTAAGGAAAGCTTTCTTTAAATAGATATTAGTGTTTCAGGAAACTCAGGCCTCTCACTGAAAAGGGATCTCAACCCTTGACAGAGTAGTGCTAGCATAGACTCTTCGCAGTCTTTGGGACAAAACGTTTTGTAGAATTATTGGAATGTTTGTTAAGATCCAGAAAAACAAAATATTCAGAGCTATAGCTTTGCAACTTTATATGCCTAGGAACTGATATGAAGGGATCCCATGAGAAAAGAAATAAAAATCCCTGTCAATTATTTAAGAAAATGGAGAGGGGGAAGAAGATGCGGAGGGAGAGAGGGAGGAGGGGGGATTTTCTGTCATACACATCTTGGCAGGGCAGGCAGAATGGACTCAGATTCCAGGCCAGCCACACAAGTTAGGGGCTCACCCTCCTGCATGATTTGACCAGAACTCAGAGTTCTCTCTCTGCATGCCTCCTGCCAGCCTAGAGACTACTAGTTCAGAGCAGCAACACCAGAGTTCCAAGGAACAACAAATGGAGCTCCACCACCTGTAGCACAAGCTAGGGCGAGACTGTCACAGAGCTTAGTTTGTTTGTTTATTTTTGTTTTGTTTTTCCCTCATAGCAGGAATAACTAAGTTTCAGTGGTTCCTTCATGAGAGAAAAATATTTAAAAGACATAAATCCCTTGAGCTTGCGCTGATTAAATTTCCTGAGCTATTGGTCATTCAGTATATGGAGGACATTCTCCTCTCCTGCTCATCAAAGCAATGCCTCAATGAGTGCCTATCTTTCATGTTAGATGAAATTAAAAGAACATAATTAAAATTTTGTGGCTAAGTCAATTGTATACACTCTTAAATGTCTATCACTACTGAGGGTTTGACCCTGTTCTTTAAGTTGCTTTCTCGAGAGCCTTGGTTAATGTCTACAAGAAATTTAACAGCTGAAACACAACAGGAAGGTTGGGGCTCAACAATAACTTGCCTCATGTATAAATTATCATACGAGGATAGAAATACACTGAGAGTGGAAACCAACCTAACTTGAGAGAAAAGAAATAGTGCAGAAGGGTTGTGAATGTAGAAAGGGTACAGTGAATGGAAACATCTGGAATGAGGAACTCGATGGAGTTTAGTAAAAAGAAGTGGGAAAGGATGGTACATGGGTAGTGTGGACCCAAAAAATGGAAAAGAGACAAAACTGTATCAGGCTCCCCAAAGTTTGATCGATGTTGACAAAGTCAGTCTAAACTGAGATTTCATTCCCACCTCTTCACATTTCACTTCGCTACCTGCATGACACCTGCAGGGATCCCCTCAGTTTATGATTACATTTCTGCTAGCAGTCTATAGGAGTTTCAACTGTTCTCCACAGTTCTCTGTAACAGTGTGATTTTAAATACTTAGGCTTTCTGATATGGGAACAATAGTAAGATTATGACATTTGATTCACATTTTCTAGTGACTAATGGTAATGAATTTATTTCTGCATATTTTCCATATATATGGAAAGTATATATACATATATATGTATGTACATATATATATAAATATATAATTTGATGAAAGAAAAGTCTAGATTCAAATTATTTGTCAGTTTTTGTTGTGTTGTTTATTTTCTTATTACTAATATAAATGCTATTAGGGATTTTATATGATCTGAAACAAATCTTTTATTTTGTATATGTTATTTTCAAATATCTTTTTATAATCTGTGCCTTGATTTTAAAAAAAAAGTCCTTGAAAGCCAGGTATGAAGGTGCACATCTTTAATCACAGGATTTGGGAGGCAGAGGCAGATGGATCTCTATAATTTCAGGCCAGCTTAGTCTACATAGTGAGTACAAGAACAACCAGGTATACATAGTGTGACCCTGTATCAAGCCCTCTAAAAAAAAAAAAAAAAGAAAAAACAGAAAAAGAATTTCTTAAAAAAGCAGGTTTTAATTTTTATGAAGACCAACTTGCAATTTTCTTCCTCGATTATGTGTTTTATGTCATGTGAAAGAAATCCTTACCAACTTCAAAGTAAAAAGATTTTCCCTCATATTCTTAGAATATATTTTACATATATACTTATGGTTCATTTTAAATTCCTCTGTATAATACAAAGTAGGAATCCAAGTTCATATCTTTACATATAGACATCTAATGTTCCAAATCCAATATCAATTTACATCTTCAAAGTATTTTTATTACATTTTATTTGTGAATATGCATGTATCTGTACAAGAACATGTCATGGGGGTGGGTACACTCAGACAACAAAAAAGGATGTCAGATCCCCTGGACCTGGGATAACTGGCAGTTATCAGCCAACTGACAAGGATTCTTGGAACCAAATTCAGGCTCTCTGGAAGAATAGCAGGCATTCTTAATCCTGAGCAATCTCTCTAGCCCTGCTAATAGTATTTATATGTAATTTTTTGTTCTTTAATTTTTTTTGAGATTATAATTATGTTTCTCCTCTCCCTTTCTTCCATCCAAGCCTTACCCACTCCTTCAAATTCATGACTTTTTTTCACTAAATGTTATTGTATGTATATATGCATATGAATATACATATATATTTCTAAATATATAGTCTGTTCACTCCATATAATGCTACCTGTGTGTATATTTTAAGGGCCAGACAGCTAATAGCATTTTTGTAAATGACTCTGGAGTCCCTACATTGCATCTGTACCCTGCCAGAGATCAACTTTCTATACATACATGTGACTCTGTTTATACACACTCTCCGTTCTATTCTATTGACATGCTTTTTAACACTCTCTTGATTAACGTAGCTCTACAAATCACATTGGATGCAAATAAGAGTTAGTCTTCTAATTTTGTTATTTTTTAACTTTTTTGTTTTTCAAGGTCCTTGCATATCAGTGGCAATATAAGATTTTATTGCTAGTATCTACAAAGGACAGTCTGATGGAATGTTGTTACCACTACACTAAATACATGACAGCAATTTGGGAAGGAGTAAAATCTTCATAAAAATGAATCCTCCAGTCCAAGAACATGGTATAGTTTTCCTTTAAAAATGTCTCTAATTATTTTCACCAATATATTGTAGCCATGTAGTAATTACACAAATGAACAATCAGTGACACACAGCCCCAGCGACAGAGAATCATGGGTTCTCTTATATTGAGACTGTATTGCATAATTATCCTAAACTCAATATATTAGTTCTAGCGCCTTTTTAATTTTCTATAATCATACTGCCTTTAAATAGTTTAATAGTTTTACTAATAATGTTTATTCAAAATCCCCTTTAGTTTTCTTTAGTTAATTTAGCAAAACCTCTCCTAAAATTTGAAAAGAAAATGTTGAAAATAAACATCATTGCACTTCTGATCAGTTAGTGTTCCATCCCCTGAGTATACTTTGCCTGTTTCAATAAACCATCATAGGCTAGGTGCCTTCAGCAGTTATACAGTTATTTCTGGAGCTGTGAAATCAAGGACCAAGATGTTTGTCTCAGTCAGGGTGCTTTGTTTTGTTTAGTTTTTTTGAGACAGGTTTTCTCTGTGTAGTCCTGGATGTCCTAGAACTCACTCTGTCTGTAGAGCAGGATAGCCTTGAACTCAGAGATCTACCTCTGCCTCCCTAGTGCTGGGATCAAAAGCTTGAGCCACCATGCTCAGCTATAGTTAGGGTTTCTACTGCCATGATAAAACATCATGACCAAAAATAAAATGGGGAGGAAGGGATTTTTTTTTTGTCTTACATCTGTCATATCACATGTCATCACTGTCAGGGCAGGAACTCAAGGTAGAAATCTAAAGGCAGAGGCCATGGAGGAGTGCTGCTTCCTGACTTGCTGGGTTTGTTTTCTTATCCACTCCAGGACCACTTCCCATGGGTAGTATGATCTGAAATGGCTTGGGCCCTCCTTTTTCAATCATTAATAATAATTTAAAAAATGTTCTTCAGGCTTCCTACAAGCCAATCTTATAGAAGCATTTTCTTCATTGAGGCTCCCTCCTCTTCGATGATGCTGGTTTATATCAAATTGACAAAACACTAGCCAGAATAATGCCAGAAGAACAGATTCCATATTTAGTGATTACCCTCTTACTCTATCACAGAGGACCACTTTTTCAATATGTCCTCACATGGATTAAAGAGTAGGGGCACTGGATACTTCTACTTGTGAGAAAAGAAATGTGAACCATGAAGTCTTCATCTTCATGTTCTAAATAAGACTAACATCCCCCAGGTTCCAGCTAATATTATAACACAGAGGTTGAAGCCATCAAGATGTGAATAATGGGTCAGATTAAAAAACGTTCGTATCATAACTTATAAGTATGAAGGTAACTGTGGGAACTCAGAATCCCCTGAAGAACTGAAGTACTAATCTTTAAATTCCAGTTTTTTTAAATGTATTTAAAAGTGTATATCGTATGTCTTAAAATGAGTTTTATTGATTGATATACAGCCCACAATTTTAAGGGTATCATCCTATGTTTTTAGTATATTTGTGCATGTGTGAAATCACCAAAGGAGTCAATTACCAGAGCCTTTTCTAATCTTCCCTTCTCCATCATTTCATCCTTCTTTCCTTACTTTTTCTTTCTTTTATTCATTCTTCCTTTCATTCTTTCTTCCTTTCTTTATTCTTTTCCTTAATTCTTCCCTGTCTCTTCTCTTTCTTCCAGGAGACAGAGCCTTCCCCTATAGCCCAACATGACTGTAACTCACCAGATAGCCAAGGCTGACCTTTGACTTATGATAATCCTTCTCCATCAGTTTCCAATTTGGTGCAGAACATTTTTATTGCCTCAGAAAGTAACAGACGTTGAATTTTATCAGGTAATTTTTTTGACTACCTGTAAGTTTTTTATTTCAGATTCACTTTGTTTGGTATGATATATCTATTGACTTTTGTCTGTTAATCCTATTTTCTTGACGATTCTTGGTTGATCATAATTTGTATAATCTTATAAATTCATTAATATAATATGCAACAATAAGATCAACGTAATTGGTATATTTACCAACTTAAGAATTTATCATTCCTGTGTATGTGGGAATACTCAAAGTTCTTTTTGCCAGCTACTTTAAAAATATGTAAAAATTTATTAACCACAATTCTTATTGTGCTATACAACATTAGAAGTCATTCCTCATATACAAATGCCTCCTTGAACATACTTACCATCCCTTTTTCATCCACTTCTCATTCCCAAAACTAACTTAGCCTCCAGGAGCCACTATTTTACAGTGTCCTTTAATATATTTATTAGAGTTTTAAGTTTTTTTAATTTTATTTTTCTTCAATTTAAATCTAAAATTTAATCTAGGCTGGCCTGGAATTTATTATGTAGTTATAATTCTCATTGTAGTAATTTAGTTCCTTGGTAAAATTTACTCTTGGGAATTTTATTTTATTTGCTTTTTATAACTACAGCTAAAGAGGTTACCTTTTTCATAATTATCACATGAGTTTTTCACATATTGCATATTGATGTAACATGACTGCATTTAGTTCTTTCCTCCTAGCTCTTTGTGACTTTATGGTGTCTGCTCGTTGATCTCTCATTTTACTTACTTGGATTTCTCTGTTTTCCTAGTTTAGTTGAAGGGTAGGCAGTTATTTTTTCAAAGAAAAAATGTTGTGTTAAACTAATCATTTGGGGTCTGGAGAGACGGTTCAGTAGTTAAGAGCACTTGTTGCTCTTCCTTCTAGAGAACCGAAGTTCAGTCCCCAGAACCCAGGTCATCAGTTCACAAATGCCTGTAATTCCAGCTCAGGTGAGTCTGACGCCCTCTCCTGGCTCCTACAGGCACCTACACATGTGTGCTAGACACAGATACACATGAATAAAAATAAAAAAAAATATTTTTAAAGAAGTGTTGCATTATGTATGTTTAGTTTCACTTTCATTACTTCTGGGAAATCTCTTTTCATTTCTAGCTTGTTCCTGTTAAATACTCTTTCCTTTCATTGTTAGATGGCCAGTTTGAAGTCTTTCTGTGTTTATGATGTAATTATTCATTGCTATAAACTTGTGTTTTATTGCTTTTATGTCATGTTTCAATATTTAGCATATGTTTCAACTTTTTATTTTTTTAAATTACGTGCTGATCCATTGATTGTTGATGTTCATATCACTGACTTTTGATATAGCTATACATTGTTTTCAGTCTATCTTACTAGTTTCTAATTTTATATGTTTTTTGTGGTCAAAATGAACACATATAATTATTTTGTATTTTTTAAGATATGTTGAGACAGGCTTTGTTACCTAAGGTATAGTCTATTCTAAATAATATTCCCCTTTCTGATAAGAAATATATGTCAATAGTTGTTAGATACATTTATTAAAGTCTGTGAGGTCTACATATTATACAGTATGGTTTAAAACTAATGTTTCTCTGGTTTTTCTGTCTGGGTTATTTGTGCTTGAGAAATATAGGGCATTTAAATCTCCACAATTACATGATCAGATTTTAGCACTACTTGTACATTTAGTGATATTTGTTTTATGTAGTTGGGAAGTCTATGTAGCTGCACTGTGAAAATATATAATTCTCATGTCCTTATCTAACCTTACAATTTACCCTATTAATATAAACAATTTTAGTGTCTTTACATATCAGTTAAAGATTTAATTTTGAAATAAGAATTTTGCAGAATGATGATGTATCAATATCTGTGACAAATTTATGCCAAATTGTGTCTTGTCCTTTTGCACCAGTTTCCTTACTTTTATTTAGCACATGCATGACTAGTCAGAATAAAAACAACGTACTTAACTAAGCATATTGTGTAGATGGTATGTCAGGCCAGCATATTATATTAGTGTGTTCCCTTTCTGAAACTGTTCTTAAAACCTCATTTCTTGTATGATAAAGACTGGGATTGAGATGTAATAGCTTTAATTGTCATGGCCAGGCATATGAAGTTGAGAGTTAAACTACTGAGTTGGAAGGCAGCAAGACTGACAGAATTTGCTTACTTGATAGCATCAAGTGTTATACCAGTACTTTCTAAGTTTGTAAAGCTTTCTTGAAGGGCAATAACTAAACAATTAAATTCAGTGTTGCTCAGGACACATTTGCTTTCTTTTCATGGGACTTGCCGCCAAGCTAACTAGAACTTGAGACCACTCTGAGCAAGGAATAGTGATCATATATGAGTATTATAATCATATTTAAAATTTTATCTTCTTTAGTAAATTCTATCTTACTGTGAGACAAAAATATAATTCCTGTTTTTTCCCAGCACTAGAAGATTTATTGTACATATGTAGATCTCTTACATACTGGAGAATTATGTAGAACTGGAAGTGGTATCTTAAATTCTATTTCCAGTTGGAAAAGTAAATTTCCTAGGAATATACTTTTTAAACATGTAGCACCCTTCTCAGGTTGGAATATCTGCTTTGCGTACATTAAGTTTCTAAGTATTCATAATGTATCACTGAGCTATCTATTTTGAATCTTATAAAGATTTTTAGGAAAAACAATACCACTATACTTGTTTTGGCTTCACAATAAATTTTTATCTCTTGTAGTTGAATTCTCCAACTTAGTTTCATTGTTTTGGTTAAGGGAGTGTATTCTCCACTTATGACCATTGGTTGTGTGCTCTGCATATGTACATAGGCTCTTTGAGGTATGTGGATATCTTTATTAGGAGAAAAATGATAAATTTTATTTTAATTCAAATGTATTTTGAAAAGATATTGTTTGAATTATAAATAATTTTCAAATAAAGTTGTAGAGAAGTGGCATGTTCATAACATTTAGTATTCTTGTATATGAGGGTCAACAGTACTTTTGTTTAAGTGTTAAGTAACATTTTAATTTATAAATGCTTTTGTTCATCTTGGATATTTGAGAATTTTATTTAGGAACCTTACTTGTTTATTTGCAAACAAATTCTTAAAAATATGGCTTTTTTTCCATTTTTCTTTTTGCTGGAGTGAGGAAGCAGTTAAATAAGTATTTTTGTGCCTGGAGATTTTTCAGTTGACATGTCATTAATTCTCCAACTGTAGACTTGAATTTTCATTTTTCAGATATTTCTCCAATGCACAGTATAATTGTTCCACCAGATTAACAAAAGTTTTTGCACAGAAAAGACTTTTAATTTTTATAAGATTCTTAAATTATCATTTTTTTCAGTTACAGATATATTTTTATTGCTATGTCTATTAATTCAAGACCTTCCTCTAAGTTCTTTGGACAAATTTGTAAAAGAAGTGAAGTTAAAGTCATGTTATAATCCTGTGGATAGCTCCAGTAGCATGTATTGGATAGTGGTTTGCTGTAAGCAAACCAATTATAGTGAAAAGTGCTATTGTTCTCTTTCAGAATTCCATTCGCTTAATCCTTTGGTTATCAGTTGCATTTATGTTGTACAATATTTAATATTAACCCATGCCAAGCCTTTTGAATTTTTACATATAAATTAAAATGTCCGTGTACATGCTCATATATACATTAAACCCATCCTTGATGCTTACAAGAATGCAGAAAGATCAGTTCAAGAACAAGAGATCAAATCACTTTATACATATTCTAATACCATCTTGTACTTGCTACATACCCTAACACAAAATTCTAGTTTTGATTCTATCATGAATACGTGATAAACATCTCTCTCTGAGATATGTACCATTAATATGAAGAGTAAAACTGTCTTTTATACTTCATTTACATGTTTAATAATTCCAAGACTTATATAAATATATATGGTTACTAGATTATTTTTCTGGAAAATATTTCCTTGATTTTAATTTAAAAATCTACTATACAAACTTATATTTACCCATCATAATCTTCATTGATTCCAGCAAATTTCACTGTTTCGCACTCTACAAAAAGGATTAACATAAAAAGCACAAGCGCTATAGTAGATGTCACCACTATGAATCTTATTTTGTTCTTACAAGATATCTCCAATCTGTCAACAATTAAACCTCCCACAAAATGGCCAACTGCACTTCCTGGAAGTATAATAATTCCTGAGAAAAGGAAAAGAAAAAACTGTTAAAAAGCAACCTGTTGGGAGTACAGAAAAATTACACATAGATGACAATCCCTCTAATCAATACAGATTTTAAAATGAAACAAAACCAAAAACCTAGAAGATGTGGTAACTGAATAAATCTAGACTTCATAATATATAAATTTTGTGCGCAGGGATGGAGCCATTATAGGTCTACTGGATTCTGGTAGGAGTGGTGATGTGTTGCTCCTATACACTAGATAATCTACTTCAAGCCAGGAACTTAGTCCATACCACATAGAAGTTATGAGCTGTCTTATTGAGAAATATTATTACTTAAGTAATTGAATGTATGACTTATTGCAAGAGACTTAATTGGAATAATAGGCTGTCTAAACCATTCTGTGATCAAGAAACAGACCAACCAACTCAATGAGATCTCTCACAGAAGGTCAACATGAACAGTCTTACAATGGAAAACTCCAGAATACTCAGTATAAACTATGGTTTTTCTAATTTAGCATAAATACTTAGAAAGAGAAAATCACAGGAAGAATATGAGCTGGAAAACTAAGAAGAAGAGGAGGAATAGAAAAATAGAAAGCACTCAGAATAGCAAAGCAAACTCACACAATATTGCAATCCAATCAGATCCAAATGTAGCCCACAATGTGCAGAAGAAGTGGGTAGAGAAAAAAAACCAATACAACACAAAAACAAGATTAAATCATTTCATAATAAATACATTCAAATGAAATGTTCCATAAAAATGGAAAAAGTGAAAGAAAAGATGTGGAATATTAATTTAAGATGTGTTACATTTGTTTATGCTGTGCAACATTTGTTTAATGATGCAAAGATGTGTTGCATTCTTTATGTTGCATTTGTTTAACTCTGTGAAGCTGTGACTGTGCCTGTCTAAAACACCTGATTGGTCTAATAAAGAGCTGAATGTCCAATAGCAAGGCAGGAGAAAGGATAGGTGGGGCTGGCAGTCAGAGAGAATGAATAGGAGAATCTGGGGATATGGGAGATCAAGAAACAAGAATAGGAGGAGACAAGGATGCAAGGGGCCAGGCATCCAGCTAAACAGCCAGCCATGGTGTAGGAAGTAAGGAAATGTATTCAGAAATAGAGAAAGATAAAAGCCCAGAGGCAAAAGAGAGATGGGATAATTTAAATTAAGAAAAGCTGTCTGGAAACAAGCCAAGCTAAGGCCAGGCATTCATAAGTAAGAATGAGCCTCTGTGTGATTTCCTTGGGAGGTGGGTTGTGGGCCCCCAAAGAGCAAAGAGTAAAGAGTGAGAGAGAAAAAAAAAACAAGAAGCAAGAAATAAAGTTAACATTTGAAAAAGAAAAACAAACAAGAAGAGAGGATAGAAAACACATAATAGAGAAAATAAAAACTCAAGTTCAGGTCCGAGGTGATGGAAGAGGGACACTCAGCACTAGTTCTCTCTTTCATGGGATGAAAACAAGACAATAGACTTGGAACCTGTCGTGGAAGGAAGCGCAGGTGAGCACTGGAAGTTTTCTGTACAGTAAATAAAACATGGCACATTCCATAGACTAAGGAAAATGATAGAGCAATACCCTGGCTCCTGGAATACAAAATTTAGTTGAGAAGTGGACCCTCTGCTCCTAGGTAATAAAGTGATAGTGAGTTGGCACAGAAGACTGCATCCTGCAGACAAGAAGCCTAAGTAAATCCCTGGCCTGGCATCTGAAAACAAGCTTGCTTCACAAAAGAAATTAACAAGAAGCTCAGTGAAATCTTTGTGCTAGAAAGGCTGTTGTCAGGGACTCAGCCACACTGAGATATAGTCACGTTTCAGACTTCTCATGGACACCTCAGTACAAAGCTGGGCAAGCAGCAGCCACAGGTAAAGTCAAGACAGTTATACCTGGGTGAGTTTCTCTGACACAATATACTGACAAATTTATGCAAACACACACACACACACACACACACACACACACACACACACACACACACTGTGAGAGGCATTCCAAGCATGTCCTATGTCTTTTATGCTTCTTGTGCTCCAGCTTGCAAAAACTAAAAGCCTTGAAAAGCAAAGGTATCTATTCAGCATGACTCATATCTGCCCTAATTTAGTGTTCAATGAGGAGACCTTGTTATAACCCCAATACTGTCTATATTTTCATTGTACAGAAAAAAACACCTTAAGTGAAGATATGCTTAAAGCAACATATCCCTCCTAAGCTCCTATGGTAAAACAGTCTCACTGCTCTACCATCAATATCCATGTTCAGTGTATTGCAGACTCCTGAGGGTACACACCACTAGTACACGCAACACGTCCTGACTTTGTCAAATGTTGGGCAAAGCCTGCTTCTGCTCCAACTAGTTTGGTGAAAATTGAGAAGAATGAGAATAATCTGAAAATACAACCTACTATTCTCACCCTATTCCTTGAGAATTTCAACTCTAGGAGATCCAGAGTGATCTAGCCAAGAAGATGTTTTTCCTCCATTTATTATCATTTTAATATGGATTTTTATTTCTTATTATTTTGTCTTTTTAATTTTTCCTTTTTTCTTCTTTTATTTTTAAATGATGGGGATTTTCATGTATCATAGGCAAGTGTTCCAGCACTGAGTGACAGTTCCAACCTTTCAATTTCTTTTTTATTTATGTATTTATATTATTTTAAAAAGTTCTTCTCCCTTTCTCTCTTCTCCATTCCACAATAACTAGACTTCAACTCCGGGGCCTGGTGTACATTATACCCTGAGTTACATTTTCTGAAGAATTAACTTAGCTCCATTCATAACCCAGTCTTTCTTGAACCCTAGTGGACCTTCTACTTAATGAAATGGAGAAAGCATACAACTCCACCTGTTAGCCAGTACAGGATTTGGGGGAGGAAGAGTGAAGTTAGATCCAGGGCAAATATCCATACCATAGCAATAGATATCAAAACATATTGGTAAGAGAGAGCACAACTACATCTAATTCTACAGCAGCCAAGGCTGCAGCAGGGCAGACTTCATGTGACTGGTTGAGTCTGGTGATGGAGTGTCACAAAGTATAAGCTATGATTCTAATTGCTAATCTTCACCATGAAATATCTTCAGTCAGTCCATAGACCAAGCAACATGAATGCAGCAACCAACCTAAGAATCACTTTCAAATAACAGAGTTACTATCAACAGTTTCTTTAGAAGTCTATAAATCCTACCAGTGTTATGACTACAGGAAGAGTCACCATTGAGAATGTATACCAAAATTTATGCTGTCTACACATCTGCTTGAAATGGCAGTTTGTCCACTCTATCAAGAATTGCAGAAATGATGATTTACAATGATCTTGACAATGTAATCTCTGTTGCAAAACTGTGATCACAAATGATGAACATATAAACACATTGTATTATAAACTATTTAGTAAATAAACACAACTTCACATGAAAAATAAACCAGTTATTCCAAGTCACACAGGAAGAATTAAACATATTAAGAATGTCATCCATACAAAAGTAAAGAATTGTATGTGTGAGCTCATGTGAAAACCTCAATATAAAAAAATATGAAAAGTAGCAATACATAATGGATGAACAGTATGAGTTAATGAAGATAATTAAAAATAAGAGAAAACAACTCAATAAAGAGAGATTCTGAAAAATAATACAAAGCTCAGAAATGAAAAGCTTGATAAGTTGAACCTAAACCAATTAAACCAGGGATGGCAGAGCACACCTGAAAGTAGGTGGAAGACTTGAAACCTCAGGTACAGATCAAGTTCAAGTGCAAGATCAGTCTGGGGTGCATCCCACCCCATCTCATCCAACAAAATTAGTCAAATGCCTTACCAATAGATTAAATCAAGCTAAAGAGAAGAGTGTCACTATGTGGCCAGCAAGATGGCTCCATAAGAAGAGATGCATGCCACCATTCCCTGGAACCTAAATAGTATTATGCAAGAACGACTCCCCCAAGTTGTCTAGTGACTTCCACATGTGTGTTATTGCAAGACCATGCATGTATACACATACAAAAACATAAATAATGACTAAATAATAATGTATAAAAGTTAAAATCATTTCTAGAAACTTATGATATTGTTGAATTAAGTATATAAATAATGACACATACATTTTAAACGTGTTAGTAGATTTAAATGCATTACTGCTTTGTGTTTAGAAAAAGTCATGAAAAAGTAAGTATTTGGATATTTTACATAGGCATTTATAGATATATCTATTAGAAAGTGAAATATATAAAATGTGGGCAAAAATTTCCAAGTAAATATCATGGATTAGTATTAATTTGATGGACTTCAGGAGAGTGGAGAGTAAGAACTTTAGTGAGAAAATCATTTTACTTTAGAATCTCAGATGTGAAGAACACTAGCAACTAAAAGAAAGGATGAGGTAGAGAAGAAACAGAAGTTCTTAGAGTGTCTTTTAATTTATTAATTAATTTATGTTATTATTATTATTATTATTATTATTATTATTACTACTACTACTATTATTTTGTTTTTGTTTTTTGAGACAGGATTTCTCTGCGTAGTTTTAGTGCCTGTCCTGGATCATGCTGTGTAGACCAGGCTGGCCTCGAACTCACAGAGTTCCACTTGGTTCTGCCTCCCAAGTGCTGGGATTAAAGGAGTGCGCCACCACCGCCCAGCTCTTTTAATTTATTTTATGTGATTTTTGTTTTATATGTTTTAAAACAATGTTATTGAGTAATGTCAACTTACAATTTTATGATATACATCACTTATTGACTCATACCATTAAATCTTGCTTGAAATGTCATTGCATTTAAAATTACTATAGTTACACCAGCATATGTTCTGGTTGGGGTTCACATAGTATACTTTTTTGCATCCTCCTCCTTCCAATATTTGTATGTCTCCATATTTAGGGAAAGCTTCGGTTAGCAATATATATTGCATTTTCTTCCCATTATGCCAATGTTTAGTCTCTTCCTACAGCATACAAATACAACAATAGTTATCAGATGATTTTTTTCCCCTAGAATGCATATAAATACTGAAGCACGCTGCTCTTTGTTCAAAACTCTTTGCTAACATGTTCCTTTGTACTGCAAATAGGCATAGATGATAGAGATTGTATCTATGCCTTGTGAGAAGAGACAAGTTAGCTAATGATTTTTAGATGACAAAGAAAATATTTATTTAAAAACTAAGAGAAAAAAATGTGTTATATGGGGTAATAATGTCTTCCTCTGAAGCAAAGGACAAGTATAACTAGTGACCATTATGCAAAATTTGAGTTCTCTAAATTTAGGATTTGGATTTGTTTTTTGTTGTTGTAGTTGTTGTTTTGTTTTGTTTTTGCTTTCTATGTTACAATTTACTATGAGTACAGATATTAACTGGTCCCTATTTATATCACTTTGTGGGAACTGTGCCTCAGAAAAATGGGCTACTTCTTTTAGAATTGTTGGACAATGAGGCTTCATGAATCCCCCAAACATCACCGATTATTGCCAATGAAGTATGAATCATGGAGAAATCAGGCTGGTACTCACATGGATGCTTCAACCTGACTGATTAGCTTTCATAATGTGGAAGGATCTATACACACTACTGGAAAAGAACAGTAGTTATCAGTCATACCCATATGTTATCCCCAAGAACTATGATAATGACTGGCATGGCAAGATGTACCCACTGCTCTAACAGTGAGATGAATGTTAGGGGAGGAAACAGCCACTTTCTGAATGTACTGAAGTCTCAATGAACAAGACAAAATTTATATTTTGCACTATTACTAAGCTGAAAACCTGTTTCTGGACAGGTCATAGGCCCTAGGTAAAAGAACCTACTATTATTATTCTGCTAGTTGGATATAGTATAAAACCAACTTCTAGCAATTTAATATTATTCCATAGATTAATGCATCTCTCAACAATCATCTGAGAAGAATCTATCTCCAGTAGATGGTGATTAGCACAGAGGCCCACAATGGCCAAGATCCAGAGACAGAAATTGAAGAATGCTCAGCTCTGAGTGAAACATACAGTTCAGCTTCTCTTGCCAAGGCTCACTGGAGAAGAGGAAGAAGGAAGAGTGTAAAAACTCAGACGACAGTGGATAACTACAAAGAAACGGCTTCTTCTGACTACACCAAGGCTGAGGCACACAGGAAGGCACAGTAGGTACAAGAGTGTCCACAAAACCTGTGCAAGCCCTAGTGAGGCCACATCCCAGCATGACAAGAGGAGTTGGGCAAGAACTCCAAGCCCGAGGCATGGAGCTATTGACAACTGTTAGCTGCTTGGATTGGAGAGAGCATTTCCCTTACACGTCTACCTTAAGTTGTCGGCAGTTTTCTCTTAAGAGTCTGTGGTTGATATGTAAAATTAAATTAATTATAAAATAAAAATATTTTTTTTTAAAAAAGAGTCTACCTTGAGACATCACCAGTCAGATCACTTCCTTGAGCTACAGTTCTTTGTGAAAGGTGGTTTTATGGATAAGACTTAAAGAATGGAGGAAGGATTTTCTAAGAGAATTTCTCAGAAAACTACAGGCCAGTGACTTTCTAAAGTAGGTAGCGTCTCAAAACGTAATATAACTTACTCTAGGACACTTGACAAAATCAAAGCTTTGGCATAGAAGCCTGAACACTCTGCAGGATGACAGGATTAGATGAGTCTAAGTCATTACTATTGATAACAAAATTGCATGAAAGTTCATCCTTACAAGCCACGGTAGAGTATACAATTGTTAGTACATCTATTATACCTGGGCTGAAGCATCAGAATGTATGAAAAGAACGTTAATCAAAGACCAAAGATGCATTAATCTATGGAATAATAATAAATCACAAGAAATTGATTTTATACTATCCAACTAGCAGAATAATAGTAGTAGGTTCTTACCTAGGGCCTATGACCTGTCCAGACACAGGTTTTCAGCTTAGTAATAATGCAAAATATAAATTTTGTCTTGTTCATTGAGACTTCAGTATGTAAACATATGAGGAAACCTAACACTAGAAAAGAAAGTCTACTCAATAGTCTGCTTATGATCAAGGCTTCTGTACTTAGGAACATTTGTTTTTTTCCCCATATGCTTTGTGTTAAGTTTTTCTTATCACTTTCTGCCCCCTATATAATTAAAGATTAATGTAAATATTATTTTTACTATTCTTTCACAGGTAACACTAAATGCTATAACATGCCTGCTTGACTCATTGCTGTTTTGTTTTGTTTTGTTTTGTTTTTTATTTGTTTGCTTCTTTGGTTGGTTATATGAGACATGGTTTTTCTGTGTAGCCCTGGCTGTCCTGGAAACCTGCTTGATTTTTTTACAGCCTAAAATGAACTTTTTTGTTCATCACTTTTCAATTAATTCTAGAACCTTTTAATACTTCCTTTTAGAAGTATTATTAGGAAGTCTCTTAAAGAGTCAAATTCTCAATATATTTTTAAGATTAAACTGTAAACAATAGCAATTCCTGTTTAGTGTCAAAATGTAGAACAATATTTACAAATACAAATGAAGGGATACCAAAGGGTTTATGCACTATGATGTTGTTTAGAGAAATTAAGGTTAAATCTAATCTCATGTCTCTTAGTATAATAATGAGTATACAATTGCATGTATATTAACAGCTGTATGACTCTGGCAGTTAAGGAATGAGGAATACCACAGAAGATTTACAATGTATTAAGTTCAAATGACTGTGAATCTGAAAAATATAATTTCTGGTGAAATAAAGAGAATAATCAGTAGGAAATGATGTGAATTTTTTAGAAAAACGTTGTATACAGACCCCCCAAGCAGAAGGTATAAAAGCACAAAAAGGAAGAACACATTGTGGCTTGAGAAGACTCATTTCCTGCAGAGAAGAGGAAAAGAAATGGGCAAGTATTTAGAGGGGGAGGCTGTAAGATAGTGAGCTATAAAAACAACATTAAAAATATTGATATAGTATACAGTGTTCATGTTTTTATAGTTATAGCAAGTGGTATTCAAGTACACTGCACTCTGTGTCTTCTGTTTACATGACATACTTCTTAAATATATATATCACACATAAATATACATATTGTAGAAATTTTCAAATCTGCACAGTAAAAAGAAAAATCTACCTGTGAGCATAGTGGCAAGTGAGGGTGTTAACAAAAATTGATTTTCTAAATATTTGGGCACAAATTTCGAAGCTCCCTTAAAAGTGAGGGACTCTGTGGATTTGCACAGGGAGAAGCATATCAGCAGCGGGTTCCTCAACAGACACTGAAACAGAACAGGTCATATCACAATCATTTTATCTCCTCATATGCTAACAATCAATCTGCAGAAGTAGCTTCCTATAGTCTAAACAGTGTTATGCAAACAAAACTATATAATTCCAGAATAGACACATTCTATAAGAGATTTGTATTTGGTTATTCTACACAGCAAAAGTAGCTTTTATCTCTGAATCTGTTAGCTTTTGAAAGTATCTCTTTGTGCATTATTAGATACATTCATATTTTGCATTTACCTGACTCAGCTGGTGAGTGCTCTGTAATTTTGCACCATATGATTCCAAAGTATTTATTGATTCCGATAGGGTCAAATACTTATGCCACCTTCTACTCCCCACTGTCACACACATGGTTACAATAAAAACCCCTATGCATGCAGTCTTGATCTCCTACAACAGAGCATCTTTAGAATTGTGTACCCTTGTAAGGGGTTTTGGGATATTTGGGATTTATGAGTAATTTTTTTCATTTTTTGGTCCAAATTGTTCTTCAAGTTGTACCTTTTTATAATAACACCTTAATATCAGAGAGTCTCATTTCCTAATGATGCAGCTTATATTCTAAGATTCATCAGAACAATATCTCAGTCGGGTTCAGCAGGACCTTGCAGAAATGTACCATTGCATCAGAACGTCACTGAGTGTGGCAAGGTCTTCCAATTGTGAGCAAGGCCATGTGTGAGTGTTCTAAAACATAGCCAGTAATACTGCTAATATTACAGCAAAGAAGCCTTGAGATAATTCCATCCTTCAGACTGTGAGCACTTTAGTCACCCCACACACAGCTGAGAAAAATAAGCCTCCTACAAATTTTGCACTAATAAGTAAAACAATTGACTGTCATTCTACTGAGTTTTGCCACGCAGCAATAGCTAAGTGACATGGAGCACATAATTAGAAACACTTGATAACCTTTGCTAACATTCGTAGGCTTCCAAAACTTTGTCCTACAGACATACACAAGATAGTATTTCTTTTGTGTTTCTATGTTTTCAAACATCAATGTGCGTTTTGGGGGCTGGAGAGATGTGTCAGTTGGCAAAGTGCTTGCTTTGCTCAAGGACCTGAATTCAGTCCCCATAACCCTTATAAAAATGCCAGGCACAGTGGCACACACTCATAATATCAGTGCTGAGAGATGGTGATGGCAGGGATGGTCCCTAGGCCAACTGATAAACTAGTCTAGCCTACATAGCAAGTACCAGGCTAGCATGTACTTCAAAAAAGAAAATAAACATTTATAGTACCTGAGGAATGACACCTGAGGTCATCTGAATTCCACACGTATGTGTACTCATTTGCATGTGAACCTGAACGTATGTGAACATCTACATACATGCAAATATATGCATACCTGTGTGTTCCTTCATATAATTTAGAAGTTCAGTTTGTGTGTGCTGTACTATACCTCCTTATGGATTGGATAAATTTCCCAAGAATTCCCTATTCACTCTAAATATTAACTTCTTGAATTTAGGTAGTCATTAATTATCTACTGTACTGGATACAGATTCATTCATAGAACAAACATTCTTGACTTTATATTATCTGACCTAATACCTTCCACTTCGTGTTTTACATTGGTTAAAACTTGCTTAGAGCACATTTTCACTTCTGTTTTATACATGTATTCTCTTTCAACATTTACTTATTTTACCTAAAGAACTTTATAAACCTGGAAAGTATCTATGTATATAATATGAGATAGGAATTCCGATATTAATCATAGAATACACTGAGCAATATTATCCTCCTTGCTTATGTTGTAGAAAATACTTCTTTAATATATATGTATATAGACACACAGAGATAACCAATTGTTAAATTGTCTCCTCTATAACTATGATTTATTTAGATGTGCATAAGAAATTTGTTATTCTTTAAAATATAAAATGCATGCCATATGATTGTTTATTATAACATTGAATTTTTAGATTATTGGACTAAATATTTTATACATATTATATGTATATTATATACATATTATATGTATGTATTTTATACATACATAGCCTTTTCATGAATTAGCATTATATATCTGTCAATTTCCCTAAATGTTATTAATACAGATAGGTTGCATTCAATTTTCTTTATGAAAGTTTTAGACATAGCTGTTGAATGAATTTCTGAGTTATTTACAACATTGTGGTAATGTTTTAATCTACAATCCAATTTTAGATTTAGATAAAAGATATACAAATGACGAGGAATGGACAGGGTCAAATTATCACTGTTTAAAGATTATATGCTTTCATGTACAGAAAAACCTAAAGTCAATATTAAAGCAATATTAAAACTAATACCTTAACTCAGGAAATTTGTAGCATGTAAAAACCGAAACCATAAATCTTAGTAACATTTAATTAGCCAGATGAAATTGCTGTGAAAGAAATTGTGGAAACTCCCACAATCAAAGCAGCTGTAGAGAAAATGCCTGGAATTAAGTTTGACCTTAGAAATGAAGTACTTTTATAGTGAAAGTTGTAAAGCACACATGAGAGAAATTGAACACACACACACACACACACACACACACACACATATACACACACAAAAGGAAAAGATCATACATGATCATGAAAGAATAAATGCTAGAAAAAGAAAAAGTGAGCTATACTTTCAATACAACCTCAAACAAAACACCAGTGATGTTATTTCAGAACTATTGAAAAAAATATTGGAGTTCATACGGTAGAGAAAAAAGACACCAATAAGTTGAATTAACATGTAACACAACAAAGCTGGAAGTGTCAGTATATCTGTTATCAAGACATGCCATAGAGCCACAGTAGACAAAGAAGCATGACATAGACAGAAAGAAACAGTTTTACCCAGTGAGCCAAGGGTAAAGCTATGCAATTATCCAAGAAATAATCAGTCATTTATAGCCAGCTGATTTTTGATAAAGGGTCAAAAGTAAACACTGAAGAAGAGACAGGTTCTTCCATAAATAAATGTCCACATGCAGAAAACTGTACTTTGATCTCTGTTCTCATTCTGTAGAAAAAGCCAACTCAAGGGTGATTAAAATGTAAGCATAAGACCAGAAGCTACAAATCTACTAAGATGTAACAAAAAGGCTGCACTATATCAGTATGAGCGAGTTTGTTACTTCGTCTATGGCTCAAAAGGTACACAAAACAGAAGCAAAGTAGATAAATGTGATCATTTAAAGAAAAAACAAAAACAAGAGGCTTCTGTTCAGGAAAGAGAACTGTTGGGCCCGGGCCCCCTTGTTTTTTGAGTAGCTGTTGTCCTGCTTGCTGACTTTGACCAGATGTCCTCCCTAGGCTAATTCCCTGCCAGTTTCCTTCCTCCTGAATGCTTACCAGAGAGGTTCTTTGTTTATGTATCCTGCATTTGCTGTATGCAAGAATGTAAAACAAATGTAGCGAACTTCTGCCCTCTGGGGTTCCCCCATTGTGCTGCAAGCCTGTATTTAAGGTTTCCTCCCTCCTTCAATAAATGGCATTCAGCATTCTGCTGAGGCTAATGACCCGCTGTTCTTGTCTCTGTTCTTTGATCCTCAGCCCCTCACTGGGACATGGTGAATGGGTGGTGGTAGCTACATGGTGCTACAGAGAACAATCACTGGAGTGGAAAGATAACCCATAGAATGGGAGAAAATGCTTGCCACATATTCTTCCGTCCATGGATTAATACACAAAACAGGTGTGGTTCTGAAGAAATTAAACAACACAAAGGTAATCCAATGTAAAAATGGATGTATGATCCAAATATGTATCAAAAGAAGAAATATAAACAGCTGAGTAATAATATAAAAAATGTGAAAAAACAATCAACCATCATGGAAATGCAAAGGAGAGCTACAACGAAACACCTCTTATCCCAGTTAGAGTGATGTTATGGTCTAGATATAAACTTCTCCCCACAAGTTCAGTTAGTTGGTAGTTGCTTGGTCCTGTTTGTGGGGATGTGGAAACTTTGTCAGGAGAAGCGGAAACCTGGAAAGAGCATGCCTCTGCTAGGACAGCTGTGAGCATCATGTCCTGGCTCTACTTTCTCCTCCCTACTCTCTACTCCAACAAGACTGGAGGTGATGAGAGAGTTGCAGCTACCTTGTTGCCCCCCCTCCTGAGTACCTGCCGATAGCCATGCCTTCTGTAAAACTGACTGCTTTACCCAGAATACGGAGTCAAATTAAACTCTCCCTCTGTTAAGCTGCTTCAGCTCAGCATTCTGCCTCAGGGATAACAATTGGCTATTACCAGAAAGATACAAACTTCAACAGCAACAACCAAAAATTCTGCCAAAGGTGGAGGAATAGAAACTGCTGTACATTGTCAGTGGGGATGTGGCTATTATGAAAAAAGGAATTGATTTTACTCAAAAATTAGGAGCAGATTGGGCTACTTCATATATAAAAACATAAGCATTTATATTCCTCATAGTTTTAAGAATCAGACTATGGCTGATTGTCTCAATTACTTTGGCTCAGGCAGCACATGTTCATACAATACCTTTCCTGCATGGTAAGGACAGAAATAGAGAGAAAATAATGAATCAGATTGCCACAATCCTATTCAGGATACATGCTTAATTACCTAAGGACTTCTGGCTAGGCTTCATCTCTTAGATTTCCCAAAGCATCCTAATATTTTTCTAAAAAATAAACCCTTCTTACCATATTAAACTTTAGGGCACACTAAAGAACTGTTGAAAGTACAGTGATCTCAATGAAAAATGATCAGTATACCAAAGAAATACCTGTACCCCAAATTAACTACTATAATAGTCACAAAAGCTATGATTCATATTTGACCTAGGTACCTACTAATCAATAAACTGTAAGTGTGGTATCTGTATATTTTAATTTTTTTATCTTTTTAGAATTTTATCTTAATTTTATTTTTATCTGTTTATACATAAAAGCATGTATGTGTAATAGAATATAATTCAGCAGTAAAGAAGAATGAAATCTCATCATTTGTAAATTAATACGTGAAAGTGATGAGAAATAGATTAAGTAAGTTAGACATAGAAAGACAAACACAAAACCATGCAAGGAATGAATGAGCTTTTGTGTTTTAGACAGTGGGATGACCATGGTCTCCAATAATCTGTTGTGTAATTTTATAAGGATTTTCAAAAGAGTGCCTTAAATACTACAATACAAAAAAGGTATAAGGGTGGGATGAAGAAACACTAATAATCATGAATCAGTCAGTGTTTGCCATCTTCAGTGTGTGAGAAATCACGATGATCCCCATTAATATAGACAGTTAATTCGTTTTGTTCAAAGAATTTTAAATGATAACAAACTTTAAAACACTGATTCTTAAATTTTACAAAATATTGTTAAAAATTTCAGCTTAACGTTTAACAATGTAAAGCAGTTATAATTGTTTAGATTCTGCATTATTAAATAATACTTGCATGTAATCTTTGTATAGAATTAATATTAAATGGGCCAGCTGTGGTACTGCATTCCTGAAAACCTGGAATTCCAGAGGCCAAAAAAAGGTTAAATACTCAAGAGTAGCCTGAGCAATATAATACAACTTTAAAAAATTAAATTTTTGATGACCTACAATCAAGTATTACAAAGGATTCGTGATTTAATAAAAAGAAGTACTTGGAGAATAAGAATATGTGAAAATAAATCTTATGTAGTATATCCACTTAGTCCATTTAGCTTTGAAAGATAGCAAAAATCATATCATGAATGAGGTTCCATGATCGAGCACGAGCTCCTGCTCACATCCACTCTTACAAAGTTACTTCAATCCACACAAAACTGTCAACCCAGTTCTTCACAGAAAAAATAAAAAATTCTTAAAATTCACATGGAAATACAAAAGACCAAAGATAGCCAAACCATCCTAGACAATAAGAACACTGTTACAGGTATCACAGTACATGGTTTCAAGTTATACTACAGAACCACAATAATAATAATAATAATAATAATAATCACATACTGGCACTAAATTAGACTAATTAATAATTAAAAGAGAAGATCCAGACAGAGCTCCATGCACCCACTCCACCTAACTTTTAACAAAGAAGTCCAAAAACACAGATTGGAGAAGACAGCCTCTTCAACATATGATGCTAGAAACATTGAACATCTATAGATATTGATACAACCTTGATCTTTTTCTCTCACTCTGCACAAAATTAGTTAAAATTGGATCAAAGACCCCAGTATTACACACAAAACTCTGAAACTATGGAGGATAAAGTAGGGAGTACATTTAAAGATAAGTAAAGGGCTTTCTAAATATGGTTCCAGTGACTGGGGGAAAAATGTAAACAATGGACATGTGGAATCTCATGAAATTAAAATACTTCTTCTCTGTAATGAAAACCATTAATAGAACGAATAGATGGCCTAGCAAATGGGAAAAAAAAAACTTCCCTAATGTAAATGTGACAGATAGAATATACAAAGAACAAAATAAACCTAAAGAAAGCAAACAACCCAATTAACAAAAGTTCTAAGCCACTGTACTGAAAATTCTCTAAAGAAGAAACAGATCTAATGCCCCATTCTCATGCCCAGCACTTTAGAAGACCTTCTGCAGTGACCTCTCTTCACCATCAACCCTTATTCTAAGTAGACTAAATAAGCAGATCCTTATTGAACACTATGCCCTCTTCCTTTCTGTGAACAACTTCAGTACCCTAGCCATTCATAAAAGTCATCTCCCAATATCCAGAAACTTATTTTACCTGGAACCCTGAATGGACACCTATGAGGTGCACAGAAAATTTCCTGCCATACAACATAGCCATCATACTTTCCTGAAATCCACAGAGGAAACAAAGACCAAGGAAACAGAACACCCATGCGGAAAAAAAAAATGAGAAATTGTATGTAGATCTATAATCATCCCAATCCCAGATGCCTAGATATCAGCATAAGGACACAATGTATCACAGCCAGGGCAATATATCTTCACTAAAGCCCAGCAACCCTACCAGTGTAGGAACTGAGTATTCCAAGATAGCTGAAGCACAAGCAAAAGACCTTAAAGAACCCCATGTATAAAGATGATAGAGGTTCTTAAAGAGGAAATAATTAAATCCCTTAAAGAAGTCCAAGAAAGCAAAAACAAACAATAGAAAGAAATGAATACTACTGTTCAAGACCTAAAGTGGGAATAAGAACAATAAAGAAAACCCAAACTGAGGAAAATTTGGCTATGAAAAATTTAGAAATTAGAATAGAATCTACAAAGCCAAATTTCACAAAATGAATACAAGAGATAGAAGAAAGAATCTCAGACATTGAGGATATGATAGATTAATGGATACGTTGGTCAATGAAAAGGTTAAATCTAAAAAACTCCTGACACAAAACATCCAGGAAATCTGACATACTATGAAATGACAAAATCTAAGAATAATAGGAATAGAGGAAGGAGAAGAAATCCAGCTTAAAGCCCAAGAAAATATGTTCAACAAAATCACAGAAAAAAATTTCCTAACCTAAACAAAGAGATGCCTACAAAGGTACAAGAAGCAAACAGAACACCAAATAGATTGGATCAGAACAGAAAGTCCCCTAGGCATTTAATAGTCAAAACCCTAAACATACAGAACAAAGAACGAATATTAAAAGCTGCAAGAGGAAAAGACCAAGTAACATATAAAGGCAGACCTATTAGAATTACACCTGACTTTTCAAGAAGTTTATAAAAACTAGAAGGGCCTGGGGTACAAACTCTGATAGACCACAGATGCCAGCTCAGGCTATTATACCCAGCAAACCTTTCAATCACCATAGATTCAAAAATAAGATATTCCTTGATAGACCAAATTAAAAAGTATCTACAAATGCAGCCCTAAATAAAGGGCTAGAAGGAAAACTCCAAACTAAAGAGGTTAACTACACCCATGAAAACATAAGTAATAAATAATCTCACACCAGCAAACCAAAAGAAGGGAAGCGTACACACACACATGCACACACACACACACACACACACACACACACATACACACTACCACCACTACCACCAACAGCAGCAACAACAACAATTACTACTACTACTATTTCTACAAAGTAATAGGAATGGTCTCCATTTACCCCATTTACCAAAAAAAAAAAAAAAAAAAAAAAAAAAAAAAAAAAAAAAACATGGGCTAAAAGAATGGATATGAAAACAGGACCTAATTTGCCACATCCAAGTGTCATGTCTGGGTCCATAGCCCTGCAGCAGGAGCAGTCTGGGTCGATGTCTGTGGCCTATGTTACCACAAAAAGATGTGGGGATGTCTCTGGTCTGGGCTATCGCCTGGAGCCACATTGAAATTCTAGTGCTGCTTAAAGTCTGCCCTGCTCTCATCAGCTGCAGCACTCCAGTCAGCTGGCCCTGGCCCTCACCAGCTGCAGCTTTCACAAGAGCAGGCCCTGTACCTTGCCTGGGCACTTGATAGAACTGGCCCTGGTGGAGTGGGTGTGGGAAAGCTGGTCCTGATGAGAGGAGTCCTGCCCCTTGCCAGCTACCACAGGCAGGAGAGCTGGCCCCTACCCCCACCTGGGCAAACCAAGAGAGCTGGCCCTAATGTTGAACTCATGGGAGAACAGGTGGGCAGACCAACTCAGTTACCACCCAGGCCCAGATCCAGGGCTTTGAGTTGGCCGACTCCAATGTCTACCCCATCTAAGAACTGCTGGAGCATATGAAGAGGCTGGTCCTGCAGAATCAAAGCTGAAGGATCTCCATGACACAGGGAAACAAGTTATCCAAGAGGAGTCCTGTCAAGGATCCAGTATTGATAGTGTAGCAGAAACCAGAGGCCTCAAACCTGGCCAATGACTCATTACAAAGAATATTTGCAAATAAAGCTGTTTGGGCAAAAGCTTAGACTGGGTGATACACTATGACACACCATAGAGAGATGTTACTGTTTTGATTAATATTTATGTATTTATTTAACTTTTTATTTTTTATCATTTTCATTTTTTGTTTTCTTTTAGGGGGAGGTTTTGAGGGGAGAGGGAGATATGGAAAGATGAGTGGGGTTGGGGTGTATGATATGAAATTCACAAAGAATCAATAAAACCTTTAAAATGACAGGAAAAAAATAGAAATGGGGACATAACAAGAGACAATGAAGACATCCAGAGAATCATAAAGACATACCTAAAAAAACTGTACTCCACCAAATCAGGAAACATAAAAGAAATGAATAATTTTCTCAAAAGGTACCACATACCAAAATTAAACCAAGATAGATAAGCAATTTAAAGAGACCTATAACCCCTAGTGAAATAGAAGCACTCATTAAGAGTCTTCCAACCAAAAATAAAATAAAACAAAACCTAGGGCCAGAATTCTACCAGACTTTCAAAGAACAGTTGATGCCAATATTCCTCAAACTATTCCACAAAATAGAAACAGAAGGAACATTGCTCAACTCATTTTTGAGGGTACAACTACCCTGATACCCAAATCCCATAAATATCCAAAAGAAGAAAGAGTAACAGACCAATTTGCCTTATGTATATAGATGCAAAAATACTCAATGAAGTACTTGCAAACCAAATCCAAGAACAGAAATAAAAATCCACTAAGATTAAGTAAGCTTCATCACTGAGATGAAAGTACGGTTCAAATTATGAAAATCAATAAATGTAACCCACAATATAAACAATCTGAAAGACAAAAGCACATGATAATCTCATTAGATGCAGAAAGGGCCTTTGACAAAATCCAACACCCTTCATGATAAAGGATGCATTTTCCTACCATTGGACACTTGCTCAACCATGTTCAATGATGCTACATTCATAACAGTCAGAAACTGGAAATGACTTAGATGTCCCACAACAGAAGAATGGATGAAGAACACGTGGTACACTTATACAAGGGATTATTGCTTGGCTGTTAAAAAAAAAAATGACATAATGAAATTTGCAGGAAAGTGGATGGAACTAGAAAAAAAAATCATCCTGAGTGAGGTAGCCCAGACCCAAAATATAAATATGATATGTATCTGCTTATATGTAGATGCTAGGCATTAAATAAATGACAACCAAGCTACAATTCAAAAACCCAGAGGGATTATGTGTAGAGGAAGGGAGCTGGGGGTGGGGGACACAAATAGCTAATAAACACTTTAAAAGGAACAGGGGCCTCTTCCCTAGTGAAGGTCATTTCCTGCTCTCAGTAGTGTTTCTTCACTGACTGTCATACTTTCTGTACTGCTGAGAGAGAGTCAAGTGGTGTGGGGGGACATGGAAAGAGAAGGAGGGGAGAAAGGCCATAGCATAATTTAATATTGAGATAAAAATATGTTTTAAAAGGAACAGAATGTTTGGAGTCGAACAATGAGAAATGAAACAACAACTTTTTCCAGGAAAGAGAAAATAATGGGAAATCGGGAATACAGAGATCTAATTCTAATGTGAGTTAGGAAAATTTAATTGATGTTATTTCAAAGACTTTTGGAAGTTTTATTCAGAGTGTAAAATTCACTAAAAATGAATGAAATCTGTATGTGAAAATTACAACCAAGCAATATATATGCCAAGAATAATGTTATAAATAGAAAAAAAAAAGCATTCACAAAAAGACGAGAGTGTTGGAAGGGGATTCCTCTGCATCCTGGTGTCTGTTACTATGGTAGTCCTTTAACATCTATAGAAACACAAGATTTTGTATTCAAGATTGTGACTCTTTTTGTGTGGGGGGAATATGTGTTGACAAAGAGAATTCTTCCAATTTATGAACTTTTTTAATGTCTTATTTATTTCTTCAAAGGGAATAAACACAAAATAATATAAAAGCAATGAAAAATAAAAATTACAGTTGTGCAGCATCAGTCTCTGACACTAGACAGGTCTCTAGCAATATCAAATAATAAAAGAGTTCTTCTATTCCATTATAAGGAAAATGAGTACTTTAATTAAGAGACTCTAAAAGTTTCACCAAAATTTAAATTAAAGACTGTCATTTTCTTAACTCTATAAGAAAATTAAGCAGGTCAACTTAACAGACTTGTTAACAAAAGTATTTTATTTTACCTTAAGAGCACGAAACAAATCCTTCAAATTAGGTCCAAATTCCTCATTTTTAAGTCTCCTGTCAAAGGAGCGAGGTTCCTTTTCTTTCTCAAGACTTATCTTGTGTGCACCTACAGATCACAAACAAAATAATCTTCTGATATGTCCAAGTAAGAAAATATGCATCATGCAACTGTATATGTTACAATCATCCCATTTGTCATCTAAAGATAAGTGAGTTATTTTAAACAAACTAAAACCAATGTATATTTCAGAATGCAAATTCTTCTATAGGAGTGCTTCACAAAAGACAATTACTTGATAATGAAAATTTTTTACAGATATATATATATATAGATATAGATATATACACACAGAGAGAGGGAGAGA